>BPLS01000540.1:367369-389132 GCA_019656275.1 Rhododendron kiyosumense
ATGAGAACTCGTACAAATTAGAGGGACCATTTGTAAAATTTTCCCTAATGAAAATTATGAATAGAGTTGTTGCATTCTGCTTTCCACTACTACCAATAGCAACCAAAAACCCCACCCAACTTCCTTTGAGAAAACTGCATCCAAGCCCTCACTCTCTGTGGTTGGAATTCTGCTCATGCCCTTCATGACACAAGCTCCGTGCCCTTCATGTTTCTGCGATCTACTCAAGATCTTCATCTCGTGCACAGTACTATGTATGCATCTTGCGCATAGTCATGTTTCCTGCAGGAGATCTAGGATTTCCTTTATGTACTGTCTTTTATATTGTTGCACGACTGAATTTTCTTAATGTATTGTCTTGTAAGAAAATCCACCATGGATCCGGTTAGAATTCATCACTTCCTACGATCTGTAACCTCACTGCATATGGAACACCTCTGTTGTCCCATTATAAGTACAAAAAAAACTCATTTCTTGTATAATCTCTACATATGATTGTGCTTAAACAGGTGCCTCCTCCAAGACTCCAGAGATACATAAGAGATGTAAACCTAAACACCAACTGCATCAGTGTAGAAAGACCCAAAAGAATTTGTAGACCTAAACAATCCCCACTCAACTAGTCCCGCAAATGACAACTTAATCACACATGGATATACACCGTCTGACTAGTTTGACGCTGTATAAATGTGTGAGGGCAATGCATTAGGGGCACTAGAAGGAATCCTATAACGAAAACAGAGAATAAGTAATCATGAATGCATGACGAAGTTTAGAGAGAATTTTATCAGTTGATCCCAATCGCATAACAGAATACAAGAGGAGATTATACACTTAAGCTACACAGTAATCTCTAACTAACTAAATGAAGCTGTACTAGCGCAAGATTAACTAATTCTTTTCCAAGAAATAGACTTAGCTATGTGACAGTACATGGTTAGTACTCTTCAGTATTCTCTCTATCAGTGTATAACAGCTTTAATAACTAATCATGGATGCGGTGCAGGTAAGAACAAGGATGATTCAGGGGACAAATGGCTTTGAATTGCTTCTCATAGATAGTACTTCTTTATAAAGCTTGAACCACCCAACTTGAATAAACTCTGTGCTCTAACAATTTTCTCCCAAATTTTGTTCTTAAAAAGGTAATAGAATTCCATTTTGGATCAACCCTTCATATCTTCTGCTTAACCTCAAACCTTCCGAGTCTGGCATTTGACTCCATTACAAAACTTTGATCACTTGCAAAGCGGAAATTTGTCTACATAATCATGCTTCATATTACCGCCTATCAATGAAATGCTGGCCATGTAATTAAGTACAATCCGTATACAAAGGAATCCCAAGCTATAGATACTAGATAGCAACAGGCTTTAAAGAAAATAAAAAGGAGAAGAAGAAGACAAAAATCAAAATCAAGATGTGATTACAGCCTTTTGTCCTTGGCAAATGGACACAGCACGCTTTAACTGTGTAACTACTATTCGCAAACTACGAACAATCGCGTTAATCCCCCATATCAACCATCTCAAGCCTAAACAATTATGACTTCGGATAAGTGACTATACTGATTTCTTAACACTTCTGGGCACTTGAAACCCCCAAGCCATGAGTTCATTGTGCTACTGATTTCAAAGCCAGTACTAGCCAGTTTTTCCCCAAAGAAGTATTTCTACCAGTAATTTACCAGACAGGTGCAAACACCACCAAAATCTCAATCTTCTAGTTTATTAGCTGAACTTCTCACAATAAAAAAAAACAAGAAAATGAGAAAAAGGATATTTCCAGCAAAGCATCTACAGTTAAATAAAAAATGCATGTTTCCCCCAACGTTAATCGCAGAAAAGCTAGAAGGCTTAGTAACAGTACTGGTATCTCTTTGACTGCTGATATTGGGAAATACTTGGGTGTGCCTTTACTCAGAGTATATTGAGCAAACTGCACTTTAATCCTAGTGTTGAAAAGGTGCAAAGGAGACTTGCTGGATGGAAAGCTAATGTCTTGAACTTAGCAGGTAGGGCTACTCTCCTGCAATCGGTGGCATCTACCATACCTAACTATACCATGCAGGCTATGGAAATCCCTGTGAGTGTGTGTGATAATTTGGACAGAATTAATAGAAACTTTCTTTGGGGAGACAATGATAGCACCAAAAAAATTCACCTTGTTAATCGGAATGCTGTTTGTAAATGCAAAGATAGGGGTGGACTTGGTATCAGGAAAGCTAGAAACCAAAACTTGGCACTCCTAACCAAACTTAGCTGGAAAGTCACCATGCATGAAGACAGCCTTTGGGTTAAAATGCTTCAAGACAAAAACCTCAGAAATCATTCCCTCTCATCTTGGCCCAAAAAACATAATGCTTCACATGTTTGGCGTAGCATAGTCAACGCCAATCACATAATCGAAAGGGGAATAAAATGGACAATTGGAGATGGATCCAAAGTGGATCTTTGGAAGGACTGGTGGTGTGGGAGGCCCTCTTATCTTAAAGTATCCGGGACCCCATACTAATAGTAATACAAAGGTAAAAGAGATTATTGATGATAATGGTACCTGGGATCTTCCAAACATAGCTCATATATTAGACCAACAGGATACGAATATCATTCATAACATACATTTCTCTAGTTACACAAATTCCCCTGATCACCCTACCTACCTGGGCCAGTACTGGGAGTCATAGATTCACTACTGCTGCTGCCTATGATCTGATCAATTTTGAGGATAGCGATATGAAGGGTTGGATTTGGTTCCGGAAGCTCAAAATCCCGGAAGAAATTAAAATTTATGGCTCATTTTGCATGATAAATTGCCATCAAACCTGTTGAGAGCTAACAGAAAAATCAACCTTTCGAGCGCTTGCCCTCAATGTAATGCCAGTCCTGAGAGTTTGAGTCACCTATTTCGTGAATGCCCCAAAGCCAAAGACGTGTGGTCCTCTATTTGTCACAACAACTGGATTAGAAACCTTCTCAGGAGAACCCTTCACGATTGGATTGCAGTTAATGCTAAATCCCCTCACTCCTATCATTTGGATAGAGATATTCCTTGCAATACTGTTTTTGTTACTACTCTTTGGCAAATTAGGAAAGATAGAAACAAAAAGATTTCTGATAATGGTAATATTCACCCAGCAGTGAGCCTCAACGCTATTAACTCTTATGCCAAGGAAATTGGGGAGGCGTTTAAAACTCCCATCCAAACTGATATTACTAGCAATCATTTAATTGTTTGGAGATTCCCTTGTGGAGGAGAGATAAAACTAAATTCGGATGGATGTTGGTATGACTCCAACAATAAAGCTGGATTTCGAGTAGTTTTCAGAAACGATGCAGGGGCGTGGATTCTAGGGTTTTATGGAAAGTTGGAATGCAACTCAAGCTTGGAAGCTGAACTTTGGGCAATATACATAGGACTTACAAAAATTCTAGAAAAAGGGCTGCAGCATGTGAAGATTGAATCTGACTCATGTATTGCTGTGAATCTAGTCAATGGAGGCGCCACTACGGATCACCCCCAACACATTCTAGTCAAAGACGCAAAAATGTTGGCAACCTGAACTGGAACCACGATTAGCCACATCTTCCGCCAAGCCAACCAAACAGCAGACTGCCTAGTCCGATTGGGAGCCGAACAATATGAAAGTTTAACCGTCACAGAGCAAGTTCCCCTCACGGCAAGGGAATACGTGATCACCAACTGCCTAGGTGTCGGGCATCTCAGAACCTAGGTCTTTAGTTTTCTGTTTTAAGTCGTTGCTATTTTAGTCTGTATGACTCTGCATCTGTTTGGTTAATTAATATAATTTCCGTTCCACCCCCCCAAAAAAATATTCAGTTAAGTCTGCTACACTGGCGCTTGAATCATTCTTGGATCACTCTGAAAGGTTGACTGAATACAATTAAGTTCTTGAGTACTACCATAACAAGAACTCCAGGGACAGTGAACCCATCATAAGAAACTAGAACATATGTCACATAATCTTTCCTTTCGTCTCACAATTCTCGAAACTAAACCTTTCCAGTCCATTTTTCGACAAAGAGGACCAAATGTAATTAATTTCTCATAAATGTCTTAAAATCCAATCCACTAAAGCGATAATCTTGATTGAATCAAATGCAAGGTATTTTCCTATGTTCCCACCACCGAGACCTTTAATTATGTCCTCAAATAGGGGTGTAAAAAAGCCGAGCTTCATAGTATTCGAGCTTGGCTCGTTTACTGTACGAGCCTAAAACTCAAACTCGGCTCGGTTGTAAACGAGCCAAGCCAAGCCTAGTTAATTTACTTAACGATCCTCTTTAAACGAGCCGAGCCTATACAAACGAGCCGAGCTTTTTGAGTGTCAAGCTCGGCTTGATTACTAAACAAGCCAACCAGCCATTAGCTGCTTGTGAGCATCTCAGTTCGTTTACAGTCCTATCCTCAAACAAAGACGGAATCAAATGCAAGATCTTAATCCTCTCCCTCTGATGTAAACACTGGATTGTATCGTTTAGTACCTTTTTTTTCCTTTTCTTTTCCAGTAAGACCAGTACTTTCTCGGCAATCAAACAAGACATAAAAATATCACACACAGTTCAAAGTTAAAACAGGAAAACACCCTAACACATAACCAAAATTCTTCAACTTTTCACTATCCATATAATCCAGAATTCCAGTCAAATTTCATCGTTTCGATCATCATCACTAACAAAACCCTCACCGATGATAGGATTTCAACTACAGGACCAAGACAAAAACTTCAAAAATTAGGAAGAAGAAAAAAACTCTGAGTCAAACGAAACCTCAACTGTTTCCCGATCAATTATCCTCGTCCTTATTCTTCGGCTTCCGGTAATTCTCCTCGAGGTGCTTCGCGAACACGAGCCCCGTGTTGATGAGCTTCTTTATGTTCGGAACGTCGTAGTTCTGAGCTACGTACACTCCGAACATCGTCCCCGCCGTTAGTTTGAAAGCAGTTCTGATTATACCCATCGGAGATCGATCCTAGGGTATAGATACAGCGATTTGTACGTAGAACCGGGAGCTTCTTTCGTCTAGGGTTTTTCCTTCTCCAGAGTCCAGAGGTTTGATTTATAAAGGTTTTGCGTGACGCCTTGCCCAAGACATGACAAGTGTGTTCAGGGCCAATCCTCTGTGTCGTAGGCTGTAGCGTTGCAATGCCGTTGAACAAATGGACTCCACAGGGGAGTGAACTTTCAGGTGCAATTGCGCCCATGTGGTTTTTGGTGAAGCTGACAACCAGATTCGTTCTGGCCCGTCTGATCTAATATGTAACTATGATCAGTGGCGAATGGAATTCGATTAGTGGCTCTCCGGGCAGTTTCGAATCAGCACCCCTTTTAATCCCGATTACAACCTGATCGTGTTGATCGATGAGCAACTTAAAATGGGACGGACTTGTGACTTAACCTTTGGCTGTAGAAAGACTTTGGTCGGAGAGAGGCTAATGGTTGTGCTCGTGATCTAGCTAACTGAAGCGAGCAAGTGTTCGATCAAGCGCCGCCGGACATGTTGGAGGATTTGTGCAATGTCCGCGATGGTCTTGAAGTTCGTCGAGTTATCGCGTCAAGTCGTGTTTTTGCTTATAAGGAGTTAGGGCCTAGGCCCTTTTTTTTTTTATATACCAAAATAAGCCTTGCATTTACACACAATTTTTATCATTTCTTACCTATTTATCCAAACAAGTAGTGAGATTCTTCTTTCTATTCTTTTCTTCTGTCACGAAACCTATCACTCCAAAGGGGCTATGATTGTCTCGGTAGGCCTGATTTGGTTTTTTGAAAATTGGTTATCAATATTAATGCGTGAGATTTTAGTATTTTAGATAACGATGATCATCATTCAAGTCGCAATTATGAATCTCGCATGAGTCTCAACCATATCTCAATCCTAGTGTAACTGATCGTGAAAATGATCGTAGAAAATTTTATATAAAAATTAGTGTGAGGAGGGGGGAATTCAACTAAACTTTTTGAATCATCCTTGATTTGGTTCATTGTATGAGATAGGCATAAATATAATTTCTTTTGAGTTTTTTTTTTAAGGTTGTTGACTCGACAATAGATCATTTCATATATAAAAATAATAATAACAAATTACAAAAAGGAAAACTTTGTGATCCGAAAATGATAGGCAAAGTGAGAGATCTCCCCCTAAGAAAAGAGTCTCAGCCATCTCACAATAATGGAGAGGCGGCGAGAGAGAGTGAGGATCCGGAGGGTAGGAGGGACGGAAAAGAATCAATAGGACAAAAAAAAAAAAAAAAGGGAAAAGGAAGGGTGGGTGGGTGTGCTTGTGTGGAGCCTTACACCCAAATTCTCTCTATTTTGAGTTTGAAATATGAGCATAAAATTTAATATGGAATATTAACTCATTAATTTCCCCTTAGAAAATTGTTTCATTATAGGAAAAACATTTGCCTTCTTTTCTTTTGGATGGAATTGAAGTAATGAGATGAAATCTCTACCCAGTTTGACAATATGTATGCCAGCATTTGACAAATAAATGCAAGAATCATTAATTCTATTCCAATCCCTTCCTGATATAGGACAAAAACAGAGGGTTTTTATATTTTACTTTTATTATTTTAGAATAAAATTTTGATTAGAAATATTTCATTTAGCTTAGAATTATTAACTTTCCGTATTCAGTTTGATTTTGATTTCTACTTTTATTAGGATTCTTGGTCTACAAGAATTAGGATTTTATTTTAATTAATTAGAAAATATCTTTTCTTCAATGCTGCTTGTTTTGGCATAATTTAAAATTTCTTTTACAGTAGGATTTCTAGAGTTATGGTCTTATATAAAGGGCTGTAACCTATTCAATTATTGAACTTTTAAAGCTTTTTATCAATAATATTCAGATTTTGTCTTTTTCTCTCGTGGACTCGAGTTTATCATTCATTCGATTAGTACGCAACTAATTTCTTTGTTAATTCTACTGCGTCAAGTGGTATCAGAGACACGCTTTTCCTTGTTCGATGGTACCAAACAAAAGTTAAAGACACACCCATTGACGTTGGTCGTGGTGAAGGATTTAATAGAACTCGCACCAAGGGATTTGCCCATGGTCAATCTGTTAAACACAAAGTTGATAGCTAAGAACTGCGTTGGGGGATTTGCCCACAATGAATCTATTAACCATTACGTATCCGGAAGATATTCTTAGTATCAACTTCATAGTGAGGATGAATTTGGAGACGAGTTATTTGAGGATTATTATGGATATCAATTGAATAGGCGACATTCAAGGTTTGAAGGGTTTTATTGCACAGATGACAACTTTTCAATTTTTTCAGGTAGAACCAATAATTCCTACTTTTTATGGGTATTGCTATTCTGAGAATTTTGGCCCTAATGCCACGACTACTTTTGTTAGAGCCACGACACTTTTCTGTTCTTGACAATTTTAACCCTGCTCTCTCTCCTTTCTTCTTCGCCATTTGGAACCCAGATCACAGTTAGCGTGCATATTTTTGGAGTTTCACCAATTCGAACCTTGGGCGTCCTCCCTCCAGTCGACCACCACAAATCCACCTCTCCTCAGCTCTACCTCCATTTCAATTTACAGTCCATATTGCTTGAAGCCTTAAAACAAAAACAAAAGTTTTAAACAGCGAGTTTTGTTCCACAGATGACTACTGATTTTTCCCCCAACAATTGAATCGCAATCAAAGATTCGGAATCAAAATCAAATCGGTGACTTCAACCAATGGGTACGATTTTTTCCCCACAAAATTTTGCTAATCGCGTCATTCCGAAATGTGAGTATCAAAGCCGAAAGGATTTATTGAATAAGATTGATCCAACATCATCAACAAAGCAGCCGGTATTTGTACAAGATGAGGTGGGCTTTTGGCGATTTTCTGTGAGGTATATCCCTAGAGAATTCGGGCAACTTTCCGAGATTGATGACTGCGACAGTGGTTGATCAGATTTGTGAGCGCATGGACAAAGGAAAAGAGGAGGAGGGAGGGAACACGGGGAGTGGGTTTCTGATAAGGAAGAGATGGATTTGTGAAAACAGATATGCGTGTAGAGGCATATTTTGATCTGTAAATGATAAGCAATGAGAGAGAGAGAGAGAGAGAGAGAGAGAGAGAGAGAGAGAGAGAGAGAGTAGGGTTAAAGTTGTCAAGAACAGAAAAGTATCGTGGCTTTAACAAAAGTAGTCGTGGCATTAGGGCCACCCTTTTATTTATTGGTTTCGTAAAGTAGATAAATTCTTTAAGTTCTACACGGATATTCCTGAAGAGTAGGAGATCAAATATGCGGCTCATAAATTATATGGTTATGTTTCTACGTAATGGGAACGATTGCAATCCAATAGATTGCGACAATATGAACAACTCATTTCCCAAGATGAGATGATGGACGAGTGATAGATTTCTTCAATCAAATCTTAAACAGGAGTTGTATCAAGAATACCGGAGAAAACTTGAGTCAAAACAAATGTTCCGAGATAATTTTGATTTGCAATATAGTCATGTTACTGCTGATACAAATTATTCAAGAAACATGCCAACGAGTTTGATTCAATTAAGCTTCGGAAGTCAAAAAAATAATCAAGTTCCTTCAAGTTCCAGTCAATCGTTTCACAATTATTATGAGGGATATGAGATGGCAGAAGAGGAAGGAGATCGAGTTGAATTAGAGGAGGTGATATTTGTTGAGCCCAACATTGAAGAAACAGTGAAGGTCGATGTTGAATGCAGTTATTGTGGGCACATTGAAGCTGACAGTAAAGAGAAATTTGACCTTGGTATTAACGAAAAAGAGGAAACTATAATTGAAGTTGATAATAAAAAAATTGTTGGTGATCAAATTGTTGATGACCAAAATAATTATCCATTGGAGGTGGTTGATACTAATATTAATGTCAATGAGGAGGTTTTGGTTAGCGACATTGGCGAAAGTAAATTGGTGTTCGAAAAAATAGATTCAACCAACAATCATGTCGAAGTATACATCCATGGAAAGGATTCAAACCATGATTGCGGGCAAAGCAGAATTAATGATGCTGATTTTGTCGATTTTCTTGGAGTGCAATAATTTGATTGGTTTCTGAACATTCATCTAGTACATCTTGTCAACAAGTTGAAGTATGAAGAGAAAATATCATTGCATGAATACTTTTCTTTAAATGATTTTTGGAAGACGGGCAAGAGGTTGAAGTATTCCAAATATTTATTTCTTTGGAATGGTAGATGGAGGGCGAGTTCTTTTGAAGAAAATGAGACTGATGTAGGACAAAAACGGAGGATTTTTATATTTTACTTTTATTGTTTTAGAATAAGATTTTGACTAGGAATATTTTTATTTAGGTTAGAATTATTAACTTTCCGTATTCAGTTTGATTTTGATTTCTATCTTTATTAGGATTCTTGGTCTACAAGAATTAAGATTTTATTTTAATTAATTAGGAAATATCTTTTCTTTAATGCCACTTATTTTGACATGATTTAAGATTTCTTTTACGGTAGGATTTCTAAGGTTAGGGTCTTATAAAAAAGACTGTAACATATTCAATTATTGAAATTTTAAAGCTTTTTATCAATAATATTCAGACTTTGTCTTTTTCTCTCGTGGACTCGAGTTTATCATTCGTTTGATTAGTACGCAAATAATCTCTTTGTTAATTCCGCTTCGTCACATTCAAACATTAGAATTACAAGGATTAGAAATCGCGCTCAAAATTTTCTTAATTCTCCTTAGAACTTCTTTTATCCAAACTTAACATGTATGAAAATAAAGAAAAAGGCAAACTTAACCTAAAGAAAAAGGGAAGCGGAAAACAACAACTAATAGATATCGAAGATTAGAAATCACGCTCAAATTCTCATTACTTATTTGGATGATGCTATGGTGTCCCTGGTGAATTTGGGGACACCATAATATTTGGCATGGCTTAACCATTGGGAGCATAACCATAATCATTCGGTGGCATAACCAAGGTAAAACAAATTCCCAAAAGTTTTCTTGATACTTAAAAGAACCAGTAAAAAAAAATCCCTTCGCCCCGCCGCTTAGCCACGGTTAAGGATTTTGTTCCCATACATCTATGATCCTGTACATCTTTTCTCCATCTTTTCCTTTTAATCCCTCTTTAACCTTAAGGGCCCGTTTGGATGCGAGAAAAGAATTTGGGGTATTAGTTAATAAGGAAATAAAATAGTATGGGGTATTAGTTAATAATTTAAGCCGTAATATTTATTTCTACTAACAAATTAACAAATTAAGTATTATTATTAAACAATTTTTTTTATAAAAATTGATTTTTAAAAAAAATTAAGTGTTCCAAATTTCAATCCGTTTGAACTAGAGAAAAGATTTTAGTTTTCTGATCATTTTATCCTAAATTATCATAATTAAATTTTGACTACAGGGCTCTCGTTAATTAGCCCTAAGAAAGTCATAGAATCAAATGATCAAAAAACTAATCAACGAGAGCCATAAAGTCAAAATTTAATATGACCATTTAGGATAAAATGATTAGAAAACTAAAATCTTTCCATCGGTTCAGATGAATTGGAATTTCGAACACTTAATTTTTCAACTGCTTTAGACAATTTATATATTAAAAAATATGGTTAAAAATTAATTGTTCCAAATTTCAATCCATTTGAAACGGTGGAAAGATTTTAGTTTTCTAATTATTTTATCCTAAATGGTCATAATTAAATTTTGACTCTAGGGCTCTCGTTGATTAGCCCTAAAAAAGTTGTAGAATCAAATATCTCTTAGGATTAATCAACGAAAACCCTAGAGTTAAAATTTAATTATGACCATTTAGGATAAAATGATCAGAAAACTAAATCTTTCAACTAGTTCAAACGAATTGAAATTTGAAGTGCTTAATTTTTCAACATCTTTAGACAATTTATATACTAAAAAATATTGTTAAGTTTTGAACGTCTAATTTTTGGTGCTGTCAATCCTCCAAGTTTAAAAGACAAAGGCAGATTTCAAATTTTGGGGGATTATTGTATGGGCTCAATTTTACCAACATTACGTACAAAATATATAAACTTCATCCCTACACATGTTTATTTTTTGGTCAATCTGGACCGTTAGGATTTCACATCTTACGAATTCTGCTATCATTCACGAAAAATAGAGATCATCAGATATAAACAACCATCAAATCAGAACACATTATATGCATCTGTAGGAATTAAGTCTTATAGTGCATCGCCCGAGTCTCACATGTCATTTTTTTTGGCAATCAAAACCGTCTATCTTTCCATATGAGGAATTAGATTGTTACTGTCAATAATGAAGTCTATCACATATCGATAGACACTTGATCGGATATAAAATAACATTCTAATCGTGGAACCGATTCCCGATCGAAGGGTTTCTTAAAAATCCGATAGACCCAAAAATTTCAGGAATGATTACAACAACAACGACAACAAATTGAATGATTTCGATCATTGTGATCGTGTTTAGATCATGTGTCTACCGTACATGACTCTAAAGCACAATACTTTAGTTTATAAACAATAAGGTTGAATGTATAGCTTTTAAAGGAAGATGCCGAATAACTTTTTTTGATGATCGATCTAAACCGTTAAGATTGCACACCTTATCGATTCTATATTTGTCGCCAACTTCAATGATAATCGGATGTTGCAAACCTCATGATTGAAACACATTCTAGGCTTATGTAGCTATTAAAGTCCTCTAATTCACCACTTGATGACCGTTTTAGCAATTCTTTCAAAATCTGAACAATCTATCTTTTACGTAAGAGAGATTAGATCTATCTTTTACGTAAGAGAGATTAGATCATTCTTGCCAAGAATGAAGTATATTGGTTATCGTTACAAACTTTATCGGACATAGGTTATCATTCCTATAATGATTTTTGGCACCGATCAACAAGCTTCATGAGCCCAAATTTTACCGGATGGAGCCCAAATTTTGAAAAATTAACTAAATAAACAATAACAACCAAATCAACGGCATCGATTATTAAAATAAATTTTTTACGGAGGTACGTTTCATTTTACGGTTCAACATAATTGAATGAACACATATACATTTTAATATTTTTGCCAATTAACCACGGTTAAACATTTTAAAATAAAAAAAATCAAAATAAAACAGGTTGGGTATCTTTATTCTTTTAGAGGTTATTGTTATGCCTTCTATAGGTTATTGTTATGCTTATACATGGTCACATTATGCTTCTTTTGCTTTTTGCTTTTTGTTATGCCTTTTGTTCTTTCTGTTATGTCTAAAATGGTTTTCGTTATGCTTCTGAATGGTTTCTATTATGCCTGTTTTGTTATGCCTCAATTGTTATACCATTTAATGGTCGTGTTATTCTTATTTTGGATGATTGTTATACCTGTTTAGGATGTGTTATACTCATGTTATGCCATTAAATTAAAGTGTTATGCTTTTTTCGTATAACTTGTTATGCCATTAGTGGTTTTGTTATACCAAATTTTGTTACCTGTTGAGATGACTAGTTTGACCGGTCATCTTTGGTCAAAATTGCATTGGTGGCCTCATTTTTGACCATTATATGAGAGTTATGGTGTCCCCGATTGGCAGGTGGACAGCATAATTTTTCCCTACTTGTTTTATCCAAACTCAACCCTTATGAAAATAAGGAGAAAGGCAAACTTAACCTAAAGAAAGAGGGACGCATACTTAACCTAAATGAAAACTTGAGTCAAAGAGGCTTGGAGAGCTTGCATTTCGATTTTAAATATTGACGTATGGAAGAATATTTGAAAGATCGATGGTATGGTTGGAGATGTTGCAAGGGCAAAGAGATGAGATGACTTCCAGACCATTATGGGCGGATAAAAAGTTTGATTCAGAGTCCAGTTTATCCTTTTGACATCTCTTTCACTTATGTTCCACCCTCAAAAAATTTTCATTTATATTTTTTTAGGATGTTGGGGTCAATTTACAAGCACCACCAGATCAATTTCGCACTATTAGACAACAATTTAAAGTTGAAAAAAGTTGTATGTAAATTATAAAGGGAATGACTTCGGTATCCCCGGTTATTTTGGGGACACCGTAACTTTTGACATAACAAAACTATTATGAGTATAACCAAAACCTATTACAAGCATATCAGAACTATAACAAGGCATAACTTGTTAGTTATGTCTTGGTTGGGTTTGGTTATGCCTTGATTGATTTTTTGGATATTCCTTAGTTATGCCTTGTTTGGGTTCTGTTATGCTTGTAATGGGTTTTAGTTATGCTCATAATGGTGAAGTTATGCCAAAAATTACGGTGTCCCCAAAATGACCGGGGACACCATAGCATCATCCAATTATAAATTGGTCCCATAAAAACTGATAACACCTAAAAAAAAATTAAAGTAAACTCAAAAAGAAACAAAATCTCAAAATTTTGTAAATTTCAAGCATTCACCAATTTGCCGTTTTCCACCTTCAAAAGTTAAGGAGAGAGATAAATGGAAATCTCCTTCCATTTTATTCTACTGGGTTAGCTCAAAAGGAAAATTTATTCTCTTTGGTTCCACCAGGTCCACCATGAATTGAGAGAGAGATCTCTTCTTTCCAACAGAATCTCGATTTCATCGAGTACAAAGCAGATTAGAAAGTGATTATTCTTACAATCTCAAAAAAAAAGTGCAGAGTATATGACCCAAAAAGAAAGTGTGAGGTCTCTCTCATTTGCCCAAGGGATTCTTGATCTTGACCTTTTGAATTACCCTTATCTCGAATGTGGGTAGTGTCTCAGTTGGTCGAGCACCCTTTACTCCATTCGTTTGGCTTGGGTTCAATTGTCACGCCTGTCCCACTCGTGTGCTGGCCTCCCCTTTTCCTAACAACTAACTCACTAACTCGTTAATTTATATCGCTGTGACAAAAAAAAATAAAAAATTACCCTTATCTCAGCTGGGGCAGTCGGGCAGTTAGTTCAACCGGAGGATAGCTCTGCTCAACTTTCCTGAAACCTTTCTTAAAAAATAGAGAAGTGTTAGGAATAAAGAAAATAAGCAAAGAAAAGACCTTAAAGTGAACATGAACAGCTCAAATTTACTGCACATCTGAGCCGTTCATGTACACTTTAAGGGTATTTTCTTTGCACTTAGCATTTCTCTAAAAAATAAACAGCTTATTTTACATTTTCAAATTCAAAAATAGTGTAATTGAAAAATAATTTTTTAATTTTTTTTGCACTGTTTAAAAGATTTCAATGAGATCTATCAAATAAGATCCATATTGCTAAAAAAATTATTTACATAAATATATAATTTTTAAACTTGCTTCTTAAAAAATAAGAACTTATTTGTGTTTATGAGACGGGGCCTAAAGCATCCTCATTTAACTCTCTAAAAACGTTTATTTTACGATAGAATGTGTTGAACGTGTCGTTAGATAGATACTCCAAGGGGGGGCCCATTTTAGGTTGTTAAAAGATACTTCATCTTTCCTTTCGGTACCGCCGGTTCGAAATTCTGCCTTCGTCACTGGTGACTTAAAATTTTTTGTTTTTTTTGTTTTTGTCATTCGTTGATCTTAATTTAAACTATCCTCGGAAAATTAAGGGAGGAGATGGAGCTTACGGAGATCGAACCCTGACTACGTGTATAAGAGTATGTAAAGGAAGCTAACTGCACTTTCCTGCATTTTTATAAATTTAACTCAAATATGAGAATTTTGTTCGTATTTGTAAATTTTGCGCAAAGCTTTTGTCGGCAATTGATTCGTCTCGATGAAAGAAATAAAAAAAGTAAAATTTCTTTACTTCTACCCAAGTATTTTGAGAAATAACCACTTTTTAACACAAAAAGTAGTATTTTTTGCGTTGAAAAGTGGTTATTTCTCAAAAATTTTGGATAAAAGTGAAATTTTTTTACTTTTCCGATTCGTCTCGTTGTGACAAATCATTATTACCTACAAAATTTGGAGCAAAACTAACAAATGCGAAAAAAATTCAAATAAGGACAAAATTCTCAAATTTAAGTTAATTTAAGTTTAAGTTCATAAAAACGCAGTGTTTCAATAGCTAGAAAAAAAAAACGGTAAGATTACCCTGATTTCCAACCGGAGTTTATTACACTTACATTTTTTGCGCTAAAAATTAGTTATTTTTTAAAATATTTGAGTGAAAGTAAAGAAATTTTACTTTTTCGATTCCTTTCGTCGAGACGAATCAATAGTCGACAAAAGTTTAGTACAAAACTAACAAACATAGAAAAAAAATTAAATAAAGATAAAATTCTCAAATTTAAGTTAAATTTAAATTGATAAAAACTCAGTGTTTCAATAGCTGGAAAATAAAAAAAAAGGGTAAGATTACCCTGATTTTTTTATTTTTTATTTTTTGATCCGGTAAGATTACTCTGATTGCCAACAGGAGTTTATTACACTTATATTTCGAGGTGGGTCCAACGTACCAAATCCTTCCATGGCGTCCAGGTAGGTTTAAGCATAGAAAGAAACAACCCCTCCACGCCCCAAGCGTCACTGCATGCCCCTATATAAGATCATTGAAATGCAATTGAGATTGATCGTCACGAGAGAGAGAGAGAGAGAGAGAGAGAGAGAAAATGGCCAAGGCGACAGCAGCAGAGGTGAAATCAATCTTCGTATACCCTATCAAATCATGCCGCGGCATCTCCGTTTCTCAAGCTCCCCTTGCTTCCACCGGTAAAGAAAAAATAAGCCCTTTTCTTTCCTATGTTCTAACTCATTTGATGAGGTCCAATTGTGCTCTCTTTTATGATTATTTAGTTGGTTATTCTCTGTTAATCTCATCAATGCTATCTTTCACGTTTGTGTTTTTAAATGTATCTATGACTCTCAACACGAATCGGAAGATGATAACAACATTCACTTTAATGAAAGGATTCTATAAAATTAAAGCAAGTTTAGGGGGAAAAAAAAAAGGCTTAATGATTATTTTGGTCTCCCAATTTAGCAAGTAGCTTAAGGTTATTTCTTAATCACAGTTGATACCATCTTAAAAAATGGGCTAAAAGGTGGAGAAATTTTAGTTCTTACAAGTTACAATCCAGATTGAATTTGTGACCTCAGTGGCATAATCTAGGGCTTCCGCTCCCGCTCTCAATTCTCGCTTTGCGCTCACGCTCTCACTCATCGCTCTTGTGAATTTTAGTAATTAATTTGGAATGTTCTTGAAAGGCACTTTCATGCTTGCGCTACCGCTCACTCACGGGCGCACGTGCTTTGTGTGTCCTAGTTTTTAACTGCTTATACATACGTATCAACTTGCACCGATCTTACCGTTGCTACCATCGATGCCATCAACAACACCTCACTGCCTCCGCCGCTTTAGCACCTCCACTCTATCAAGTAATTACCACTCCATCACTCCCACATGGCTACCACTACCACACCTCCTCCATCACCGGACTAACCAGCACCATCACCCCTAACTCCACTGCCACCGCCACCTAGGCCTGTCAATGGGCCGGATCCGATCCGAAAAATCCGGATCCGGATCCGAATCCGATAATGTCGATCCGTAATCCGAATCTGGTAATTCAAATACGGATCGGATTAAATCCGTTATCGATCCGAATCCGATTTTTTTTTTTAATTTTTTAAAAAAACAATAAATTTTTTATTTTGAAAAAAAAAATGTTTAAGAAGTTGTATTTTAATTTTAAATTTTTTTTAAAATTTTTTTCGGAAAATATTTTTTTTGAAAAAAAATTTTTCTATTTTTTTTGCTAAAATTTTTTAAGTAAAAAAGTTTTCAGATCGGATTCGGATTTTCGGATCGGATCCTGATTTTTCGGGTTCGGATCCGGATCGGATCTGGCCCGTTGACAGGCCTACCGCCACCTCTCCACACCATCAGCCCTCTCAAATCCACCACCACCCTCGCCTCCACCCCACTGTTATCGCCATTTCCACCACCACACTTCCACCTCCACTACACCAGCTTACCCCGCTTATGCCGCTACCACCACAGCAACCACCCATCCACCTGCACGACACCTTTATTGTTATGACACCTCTATTGCCTCTATCACCACCCATATCGCCATAGCCACTACCCCACCACCATCTTCTCCACCTCTACCATACCACAAACACGACCAGTACAATCACCACAATTGGCACCATACCACCACTATAATAAAAAAGAATTAAAAAAAAAGGAACAAAAAACAATGGGAAGATTTCCGCTTCTCGTAGCTGTTATACTGTAATATAATTCTATTTTCGTTAAACAATTTCCACCTTAAGCAAATCAGCATCAAGTTCTCAATAGTCAATACTCAATTATCAGTGTTCTGTTTTATCAAACACTGCCTTAGAAGCCAACTTATAAGCTTCTATTAGACTGTTCTAGAGTAAACTTGACTACTAGGTATCTAGCTAGCAAGCTTCCAATCAGCTGCACAGGCGGGGCACCCTTAGTACTTCATACATTTAGATCTAACAGGGCCTCAATGACCAAGATGTAGTTTAAGAAGTTTCTACATGATACATGATTCTGTATTCTCTTTGTTTGGATATACAGGATTTCAATGGGATCGACAATGGTTAGTTGTGAATTCAAAAGGTCGGGCGTATACTCAGCGAGTTGAACCCAAGCTTGCTCTGGTTCAAGTAGAGCTGCCAAATGAGGCATTCTCTGAGGGTTGGGTACCTACAAAGAGCTCATATTTAGGTAAAAGCATGACTTGGTTTAACACAGTCAACTAAAGTCTAAAGCTGTGCTGCTATTTCATTATGTTTCATCACATGATTTTCATTTTTGGATCCAAAAGGTTTCTATTCATAGCAAAGAAAGATGATATACTAATGTTTTGATTGCAGAATTAGTCTCTTTTTCCTTTCATTTTACCTCATTCCATGTTCGATTGCTTGATCAATACTGACATGGTCTAATTTACCCCTGTTATCATCCAAAGTTTTGTACCAGCTTTTATTCTTCCATCTTTTCTCGACAGTGGAGGTTTGTGAATGTTGTCATTCCTTGTTTTCTTTCAGCTTGTGAATTCGAATGGACGGTTGTTTGCTTTTCTTAGCTTAGACATATGTCTTACTTCGAAATACCTTCATAGATATGATTATATTTTGACTACTGTTCATTTCCTCCTACAGTGATAAGGGCTCCAGGCATGGATGAGCTAAAGGTTCCCCTGAGTAAACCTTGTGAAATTGCTGATGGCGTCTCAGTGTGGGAGTGGTCTGGCTCTGCATTTGATGAAGGGAATGAAGCATCCAAATGGTTCTCGAATTATCTTGGGAAACCCAGTCGGCTAGTGCGTTTCAATGAAGGTACCACTCAATTTAGAACTGGTTATAACTGATTATTGAACCTTATGCCTGCTACTGTGAATGGAAAAGCGTTCTCCAATCTCCGTATAGCCTAGCCAGAACTAACATTGTGGTCCTGATGCTTAATGGAAGTTTAAGGGTAGCTTACTTCTCAAAGGGATTATGCACGCTAAATCATCTCATAGTCATGTTATAAAATATGGATGAACCGCTATACAAACATGAAACAATATGATGCTTAATCTACAATTATTAAAAATGTGATATTGATCACTAGACATGTGATAGGGATCACCGTCTTTCTGTTGTTTTTCCTTTATTATGCTACATCTATAGTACCTAATCATTAGATCAGAGGGAGATCAGGAAACCTAACAGAACCATAACCCTCTTCCCCTTTCTTTGTCTCTCCTCGTTATTGCCCCAAGCAGGTCTCGCCCTTTGTTGATTTTCGGATAACAATGTCAATCCTCAAAGTCCGAACGTCTAAAGGGCTGATTTGGCCATGCTTTCATGGTTTGCATTGAACTATAAAGCAGAATAGAATAAGCTTCTACCCATCTTTACAAACTAGATTTTTCTTCTTGTTGACCCCATCTTAGGACAAAACGAAGCAATATTAGATCACTGTGCATGGCTCCTTCAATGGATTTCCATAGTTTTTACTTTTAGCAAATCATGTTACGGAGCTCTATTTGGTGAGTCTCACATGAATTTTTTGTTGGTTTTCATGCAGCGACAGAGACCAGGGTTGTAGACCCTAATTATGTTCACGGGCACAAAACTATGTTTTCAGACGGGTATCCATTTCTCCTGCTATCCCAGGTGAGGAATGCTGGAGTTAGGACTTCCAGGCTGTACAGGGATAATATACTCGAGGAGGGAGTTCGGGAAGAAAAAGAGAACAAAAATAGTCTCAAAAAATTCTTGCTAATAAAATACAGAATTCTGAAATTTTATCTTTTACAGGAATCATTGAACGCTCTGAATAAGCTTCTCAAGGAGCCCTTGCCAGTCAACCGTTTCAGACCCAAGTATATTTTTGGACCATTTCTCATAATTTAGCAAGCATAGTACTCTACTCATGCATTAAGTAGGCTTCTTATAAAGCAATAACAGTAGTCAACCCCTAAGACATGCATTTAGACAAGGGTGCGGCTATTCCCATAGCCCACCACATTTCGGTAAGTGGTTGTTGAAAACCATAAATAACATTTCGGTAAATAGCTGTTGAAAATAAGATTATATTTCGGTAACTACATGTCGAAAATATGTTCAACTTTCGATAAAAAACTGCCAAACATGCATTTTGGTAAATAGTTGTTGAAACAAATATCATATTTCGGTAACTAAATGCTGTAAATATATCTCAATTTCGGTAACTAATTGTCGAATATAATTGAAAATTTTTAACGGGCTATGGGAGAAAATGAAAGGTTGCGAATAGCCGCGCCCTTAAACAATGGATATTAAGAAGGAAATGAAATGATACAGAAACAAATGAAATAACGTTTGCCTTTTCACTTCAGTATCGTTTTTTTACCATTTCCTTTTCCTCCATAAGTCCATCTCCTAAATCCATGAACCATAGAAAGGTCCTTTAAAAGTCTCAGACATCTTATTAGCAAAAAAAGAAAAAAGGATAAACTGAAAGGAAGCATTCCATATTCAATTATTTAGCCCTTATGTCGTGCGTTACATATCCTTTTGCTCTACCACATTCAAGAAATTTCTTTTCATGTCCTTTGTTGTTTCCATCGCTTGGTCCTCTTCGTAATCAAAATGGATAATGTGGGCATAGTTTCAGATGTGTAACACTTTCAACTGAATGTCACAGCATCCTTGTTGATGGTTGCGAACCATTTTCTGAGGACCTATGGAAGGAGATCAAGATTAACAGGTTTACATTTCACGGTGTCAAGCTATGCTCTCGCTGCAAGGTAAAAGGATATCTTTATCATCTCGTTGACAACTGTTTTTTTTTCTTAAGCACTTTGCTAGGTTCCATTTAAAATTAGGTTGTACTTACAGATGATTCTTTTTGGGGAATATGTATATAGTCTTGTGGATGTGGCTCCGTAGGATTTTCCCTATTAAGATTTGAAGGCTTGATTTGTGTAATGGAGTTCATTAAGCTGCAGACTTCAATCACTCAGATATATGATTTTCCCCATCTCAGGCGTATAACTATTTGCTCTATTATTTTTTCAGGTGCCCACAATTAATCAGGAAACTGCAATCCCAAGCCCCAAGTCCGAGCCAACTGTAACTCTTTCGACGTTTCGTTCAGATAAAGTTTTGCGCCCGACGAGAAAACAACAAGGCAAGGTGAGACATTATTCTGATCAAACATAATTTTCTTGGTCCATTCAAGGATTTTTGTTGAATCTATGTCCTTTATCATTTTTATTCCAGGTGTACTTCGGGCAAAATATGGTTTGCATGGACTCTGTTACTGATGGGAAGGGCAAAATGATTAAAGTGGGAGATCCTGTTTATGTCCACAAGGTGCATCCTTCCTGCGCTGATGCACCTGCTTGAACTCGTAACCGTACCCAACAAGACATACATAAAGACATAATAATAGTAACCTTACCCTGGTTAATGTTATGCTGCAAAATCATTACTGAATGTTCGAATAACTTCGTCTTGGGACCAGAAATTACTAAACCACCTGAACTGCCTGTTGGTTAGAAAGCCAAGTCCTGAGGAGGCCACAAGATATCCAGCTGCATATATGGTACAAATTTTCTTTGCAATGAACATGTTCTTTGCCCTTTTGCCGTTTTGCACTTAAGATCTCTGCCTAAAACTCAAACCCAATCCAACCCAAACCGATTAATACAAGTGAGAATCTCTGAGGAGGGTAACAAATGCAAGTGGAGAAGTTTGAACCATCTTTCCAAATCTGTGTCCTAACGGCTGTCCTTCCTTTTGTGGCGAATAGCCTATGCACCAGCTTTGCGCAACACAAATAGATAGGACAGATACTGAGATCTGATTTGAGTTGAAAGCTATGATGAACTAACCTTAACCATTGAAGTATGCATATGCATCTATTTATGGTAGATGAATCAAGTTCAGAAATGATCTAATGGTCACTTTACGGGATGGTGTATAGGGGCACAATTGTGATTTAGATGAAAATGTCCCCTGCAATTGTGGGGGCGGATTCGGAGGGTAACAAATGCAAGTGGAGAAGTTTGAACCATCTTTCCAAATCTGTGTCCTAACGGCTGTCCTTCCTTATGTGGCGAATAGCCTATGCACCAGCTTTGCGCAACACAAAAAGATAGGACAGATACTGAGATCTGATTTGAGTTGAAAGCAATGATGAACTAATCTTAACCATTGAAGTATGCATAGGCATCTATTTATGGTAGATGAATCAAGTTCAGATTTGATCTAATGGTCACTTTACGGGATGGTGTAAAGGGGCACAATTGTGATTTAGATGAAAATGTCCCCTGCAATTGTGGGGGCGGATTC
>BPLS01000540.1:389142-417054 GCA_019656275.1 Rhododendron kiyosumense
CAAGTTTATGGTTTACCCAACTTCAAAAAAAGAAAACGAAAACAAGAGGAGAATCCAACATCATGAAAGGTTTTATATTTGTAATACGGGAAAAATAGATAAAAGAAGTCACATCAACTACTGCTTAATATCTTCACCCTTTCTAGATATTGCTGTATGAAAGGGAAATCAGGGGAGTGGAAGAGGCTGAAAATTTTGTAATTTCATTTCGACATTGTGAAGTACAAACATCTGTATACTCCTAAAACAAAGACAAAATGGCATGTCCAGCCTCGTGAACTCATTTTTTCAGCCCCTCAAGTTTCTTTCTACGAAAGCCGATTAAAAAAAAATAAAACAAGCTTCTTTCTAAGAGACCTTCTCTTTGCACAAAAAAAAAAAAAAAAACTCAAGCACCAGAAAAGAAATCCGCAAAAGTTAATTCCAAGAACTCCCTTTCTTCATCTTCAAAAAGCTCCTTTAGCCATGCAACTAGAAACATGTCATATTGATCTCTCTTCGACAAAAGGAACAGAAAAAAAATTACCGATGAAAGGTCATGTCCAGGATTTCCAAGCCTTGCACATTTTATTTGCAACATATCTAACTCCATGAACAGCACCTACAGTCAGGAGACCAGATACTGCTTGCCTGGCGCTTGAAATCATAACCCTACGCCTCACAATCTTCCGCATGCATTCTGCTGCTGCTTCTCTTGAAGGAATTGCAAGTTCACGTGTGACTTGACCTGCTCCCAAATCAAGTCAGCAAATTCAGCATTTTGAGAAAAAAAAAAGAAGACGACCCCAGAACTATAAGGGGGTAAGTATAATGTTAGAAATATGCCAACTACGCAATGCTTATCGCACTTATGACTGAAATAACTGTTCAAATTCATCTATAAATGCTGGATTAAATCTCCACATCCCAAAGGGCATACCAGATTCACTCAGGTGTGTCTTATTCCCCAACTTTAATGCCATATCACTTCTGATAGCCGGAGGAAGACGAGAAACAAGGGAGGAAGCTGCAGATAAACCACAATCCTGGTTTTGAGAGGTTGAAACACATCAGATATAGGAGCGAAGTTGATAACGAGCATGCATGCCAGATACCATTTGAATACCATAGAACTTAAATTGCAGTGAGGATTAATCATGACTCTTGCCCAGGTGCTAAAAGATGAAAAATATCTTTCATTGACATAAGGAAGACACTGGTCGTAACACACCCAGCTAAAATAAGAAAAATGCACTTGTTTGCCAATGTAATCAGTTGCACAAAGAGATCATAACAAAGTGAAAATAGCTTTATGAGGCCTGAACACTGTACAACCTGAGAAAAGATTGCATGCATATTTAAGCAGCATGTTGTGAACATGTCGGATCAGCGCTTTAATTGTACTATTCTAATACACACCCAAGATGAAAATGGGTAATTACACTTTATCTGCTAGTTGTTTGGCCCAAAAACACATAATCCCCGTGGTCTAGAAGTTGACAAATAATCTCAATTAGTTTGACTTAGTATATCACCTCTTGTCATGCATCACTATTCTATTTCAACAGATCTACGAGGACGAATGCACTCCCAAATGAGTTTGGAAATAGTAGGCAGGAGAACCAGGGGGGGGGTTGGTGTCGGTGTGGGGGTTGTGGGGTGGGCTGGGGGCTTGTGGAGAATGGGGTTCGAATTCTCAATTCTCCTAACTTGAACACGTAACAATCCAAAACTTTCTGCATCACCTTGTCGCACAAACAATGCAAATATACATACAGGCATTTCATATGTATTTACAAGCGCGCGCGCGCACGCACAAACACATACACAGAGAGCGAGAGAGAGAGACCCGCATTACCAAGGTTGGAATTATTCAGCGTGTCACATTGAGACGGAGATGAAAGAGAAGAAAAAGAAACGTTTGGAGAAGGCTATTAAAGCAATCTAGAAACTCTGAAGCGGTTAAAGCATGAAATCGCATGCCAAAACTATGCCTAACTCAAGCTGGTCACTAATTTCACACTTCATTAATCCAAGCCAAAAGAGGGTTGTGGTCACTTCTGAACCAAATGAAGGTAACAAGTTTCTGGCTTTAGCCAGTGAACTACTTATGATCACGGTGGTAATTAGGTTTATCCGAAGAAAAATAAATATTAGCTGAAACCATCTTCCTAAATCTTGTAATATGATGCTCATGTTAGTTACCATCTTCATGACTAATGGTCAGATTGGGCTGGAGGAACTGAAGGTTCCTGTATATACATATAATGTGTGAAATTCATGCCCAAGTTACTAGGCCAATGATGAGGAAATAAGAAAAGCAGCTTTGGTTATAGGACTTGTCAATACAAACCTGAGAAACATTTATTTGGTTACCAACAGATGAAGTGAATCTCAGCAAATCCTTGGTTGCAAATTCTTCAAGAAATGGCTTATACATTGATTGGAATAATGTAAATTGCCCTTGTACAATCTTGTTCACCTGTAGCAAGTAAAGTAGATAGAAAACATACAATAAACGAATGCAAGAACTAATTTTGGCTGTTGGCCATGGGTACATATATCTTTATTCTTTTGCGCAATAGCCAATAGGCTCACCTTATGCTTGTCCTCTGCAAAGAACATTCTCAAGTCCCCCATGTATGAGAGACTGCATATCGTGGCATAAAGATTTTCCTGCAGAATAAATCAAACTTTCTCTAACCTGTGTAAAGAATATAAAAACTGTAACCACAAGTCTTGAGAATGGCAAGAAGCAAACCTCTGAGAATCTAGATGGAGAAAGCAGCAGCGCAGCAGAGGTTGCAGCCCTCAAATTAGCAGAGTTTATATTTCCTATATCCAAGCTATCCACAAGTACACGAACCTAGAGGAGCGGAAATAGAGAAGATGAAGAATAACATCTGTGGAAACAGGAAACAATTAACAGCAGAATAACTTAGACAAAGTATGACAGCGCACCACAAAATGGGGGATAATATAACTTCTTTTGTTCCAGCTGTGGGTTATATCACCCTGATGCTCTTTAAAATAATCACTTGTTCAAAAACAAAGAAAGAAAAGATGCCAAAGAATCAACTCGAAGTCTCAAATGAAAGAAGGGCAATGAAGAAATCCTCCACATCCCTCCTGACATCTACAAAGGCTAACCCTAAAAGTAATCTTCCAATCCTCACAGTCAATTTTTTCTAACGCTACTCCATATCCACCACTGATCAAACATACGCCAACTTAGCAGATAAGATAACGCAAACTGGTCAAAGACTTCTTCTATTCACCTCATTCATGCCATGTTTTTTTAACAATGTTTTCAAATCGGGTACATATCGTGTATCGTTTATTTCATTTTATGAATTGTATCGGGATACTTATCGTGTATCGTAAGATATGTTAATGAAAACAAATATAACATAAAATAATATTTATACTTAATTATAATCTAATAATCTGTTGAATATATGAAAATAAGTGTTTAATGTATGAAAAATAGGCTTTTAGGATGAAAATTTTCAAGTTTCCCAAGTAGGGTCTATCATAGTGAGGCTTGTGCCTGAGTGTGCAATACATGATCCAAATATGTTCTTTCTTCTATTCGAACTTTGAATTTTGGTTTTCTCTAAATGGTTTGGATTCCGTCATCAATTCAGAATGGGTTTGTGTTCCAATTCTTAAAATATGGTATGATTTCTTCTCATAAGAAATTGTAGGATACGTTCTGAATTGGGATATGCTATTTTATCGTAAGATACATCATTGTATCGTAGGATTTCTATACAAAACGGATACGGGGTGGAATACGTATCGCTTTTGGAAGGAGACGATATGAATAGTAGGATATGTATTCCCTATCGTAAGATTTTAACAACCATATTTTTAAATAACAAGATTAGAAACACCCATATAAAGATGAGAAATAGGCGTTCTAGGGAAGACATACAGGTTTTTGTAGACGACCACTCAAATAGAACCTCTCCCAATTCAGTATGTCCCGCATCAAGTCGTCCATCCGAACCACTCCGTACTTGTACATCTGCCAAATAATGCATAAAGGTGAAAGTGAAACATTTCAAGGAGAAAGTGAAAAACCCAGCATGCAAGGGTAGAAATGGTTGGATTGCGAGTACCTTGTCCTTCCAAGTAACAAATGGGTTGAAGTGCACTCCAACACCAATTTCATCAGCAACTTCAGTAATCTGACATAACCAACCAAATATAGAATCATCATCACTAGGAGGAACTACATCCTTTTACCTCTTGAAGACCAAAAAAAAGCAAAAAATAAAGAAAGAATGTAAACCAGGGGTAGAGAAAAAAACCAGCTTTGCACCACCGAGGTGTACCATCCATGAGGCATAGTGATCTCGGTTAATTTTCATATTCTGGGTCATGAAAAGGGAACAAAAATTAGAATCTATGCAAATTTTAGATGTTCTCTTTTATGCAGAAGAGGTCAAACACGAAACATATGGGTAAAGAAGAGGGAAAAAAAATTCCGGAAGGGGTTGCGACATGTGATTCAACACTTGCCTCAGTATGCCATTGCAAAGGATCTGCTACACCAAGAATATAATCAACCATCGATGACTAAAGCAGAAAGGCACACGACAAAAAGAACAAGCAGTATAAGCTATGCAATAAAAAACAAAAACAAAAACAAATCTCTTCAAGAACTTAAAAGATATGGGAAAAGGTTTACCTTTTCAGTATTGTTTGGATGGAGTGCTGAGCCATACACACAACAGAACTCTATAGGGGGAAGAACTTTGAGCAGTGCCGCAATCTTGAGTTTCTTTTCAGTTTCCATTGATGCACTTGCATCCAAGCACGTTAGATCACACTAAACAGAATTAGTGGGTGAAAGTTATGCGCCATAATACGCTGCACGATAATTATAAAGCCAAAAGCACATTTTGGACAACAAATGCACATTAATTAGGAAAGTTAAAACCACAAATTGGATAACACACAGCAACACACAAACTTCAGCAACATGTTAAAGCATCTGGGAACGAAATATTTAAGCGGCAGTCAAACTAGAAGACTATCTTAAAGAAACAGAAGTAATCAAATAAATCCATCAAACCTAACTAATAAAAAGGTTCAATAAACACAAATCTGATCAAGAATGACAATGGATATTCTAATTCCCAGACGGTAATAAGTTCGAGCCCGTAGCCATCAAAGGAAACCCTCAATGAAGTTTGTCATAATCCATATATACACAGAGGGAGATAGAGACAGACTAGAGAGTCGTGCATACCTGGTGCTGGAGCACCGAGGATCCCCTGTCCGAGTGAAATCCGGACAGGGGCAAATATTTCGGTTTGGCTAATAAAATACTGGAGGCGGGGGAGGGAGGGAGAGAGAGAGGGAGAGAGGGGAATATTTCGCGCTGGAGGGGGAGGGAGGAAGGGAGAGAGGGGCAAATAAATACTGGAGGCGGGGGAGCGGCGACTGTTCTGATCTTTGCGGACAGATTAGAATTTGCGTAAGCTCTGTTTGGAACTTGTGGAAAGGAAAAGAAAGGAAAGGAAAATAAAAGAGAAGAAAAATGAGAGGAAAATGGGAGGAAAAATTTACTATTCACTACACTCAAAATTCTTATTTTCTTTCCTCTTTCTCTTCAAACCAAACAATGGAAAGGAAAATTTTTTAATTTTCCTTTCCTTTCCTTTCTTTTCCACAACTTCCAAACAGAGCGAAATCTTATTGCTTTACGGTTTTCTTAGTGGTTTCTTGTGATTATGAAAGTGAGGTTTTGTTATGTACGTAGTATGTAGCATTCCTGTTCAACAACAGAAACTCTCGTGCTCTTGTTTTGCTTCTTTTTTTTCCTCCTTTCTCGCTCGCTCCATTACAGCTACCATATTGGGATTGTTTTTGTTATCCCTACCCCCGATGCTCTCCTCTTGATTACAACACTCTAACTCGGCTTCTCATCAATTCTTGGAAATTCTACGATCGTGTTTAACCTTGATCTAAGGCGCTCTCTCCCTCCCTCCCTCTACGAGGAGAGTGAAATTGGTGCTCCACTGAATCTCTACCTCCACTGCTTTCTAATTTTGGTGCCACTACTTGTAGTTTTGGATTTACTAGTTTCTGCAACTGACGAGTTAGGGTTTTTCTTTTTTTGTTTACGAACTTATAGGATTGTTATAAGAGTATCCAAAGTACAGACCTATTTGTTTCCTTTCAATTTTTTAATTTCGTGTTGCATCTGATCTGACTGTGGATACAAGAATCTCATGTCCTGCCCACAGTTCTAAAAGTTAGTCGCCTAGGCGCCCCTTTTCTGCCTGACTAGAGCCTAAACTAGAACCTAACGATTTTAGTGCATTGTTTGTCTTCTTCTTTTTTGTGCCAAGCGGTATATTTCAACGGAGGTTAGGGGGTAGTTAGTAAGTTAGTCCAAAGGTTGTCCATAGCCTTGAACCACAAACGCCCCTGACGGGGTTCAAACCTCGGCCTACTACAAGGACTAGAAAATACCATTGGGTTACAAGCCCTTCGACAGACCAGGAACTCTAGCCTGTCCATTTTCGATTTTGCATGTTTAGTTTGTCTTGAAGAATGAAGATGTAACTTTACCTCCACCTACTTTCTTTTTGAGCTTGGTGTTTTTTAGTAGTACCAAAATCTTGGAATCTATGAACTTGTAAAGCCATGACTTCAAATGCATCATGTGTATAATTATTCCGAACAAAGTAAATTCCGTCAATTTGAAGTCCTTCAAAGTACCGAGTGTATCCAAATGGTCGATTTGATATGAATAGACATTGAAATCCCTAAGCGTTTGAATATCCAGTATCCAAATGGAGCCTTTTAATGTTATTTTTCAGAATTTGTTGCTTGTAAATTTGACTAGTTTGGCATCCTCGAAAAATGCAAAATTTCTAATTGTTCTTCGGTGTCTATCCAAATGCAGCATTGGGTAGGTATGATAAAGTATCACCTAGTAGCCTAAAGGTATTCATTCCAAGTTCGGAAAACATTTCACAAACTTAGCTGGAACATTAGAAATGTCAAAAGGATTTGAGTATGTAAGAAAATCTCATGTTTGGGTATCTGTCAAAAGAACTCATGTTTGGGTTTGTTTTGTACAATTTTGACATCTTTCCATGAAAAAACAATTTTTCGGAATTGCAATAATGTTTCTTTTGGGTGTTCTGGGAAACATAAATGTTCTGCTGTTTGATGGAAACAAAAACGAAATTTTGTTCCTTCCTCAAATAGTCACCTGATAGAAAAGTGCACTCTCAGTAAAACTAAATTTGTGTAGTTTCTTGGATGCAAAATCTTTGGTTATGAATTTTATGTATGTCAGTATGTAGCTTTGAGCTCTCAAACTATTTTAAATCATTGTGCCTGTTACTCGGCATTTCTTGTTGATTGCTGTGTTGTTCAGTGCATGGACTCATTATCAAGAACAATAATCTTCAGCGTAATTTTTTTTTCCCGTGAATAATCTGCCAAGGTTACTGTGTCTTATGTTAGATGTCTCGAAGGTATGACAGCCGTACAACGATCTTCTCCCCAGAAGGTCGTCTCTACCAAGTTGAATATGCTATGGAAGCAATTGGGAATGCTGGGACTGCTATTGGAATACTATCCAAAGACGGGGTTGTTATAGTTGGGGAAAAGAAAGTCACTTCCAAGCTTCTCCAGACCTCAACATCCACTGAGAAAATGTACAAGATTGAAGACCGCGTTGCATGTGCCATGGCTGGAATCATGTCTGACGCAAACATCCTAATCATCCAGCGATATACTTTTCTTACCAGGAGCTTATGCCAGTTGAACAGCTAGTTCAGTCTCTATGTGACACCAAACAAGGATACACTCAGTTTGGCGGGCTTCGTCCGTTAGGTGTTTCATTTCTATTTGCCGGGTGGGATAAGAACTACGGTTTCCAGCTTTACACGAGCGACCCAAGTGGAAACTATGGTGGTTGGAAAGCTGCAGCAATCAATGCAAACAACCAGGCAGCTCAGTCAATGCTCAAGCAGGATTACAAGGATGAGATCACAAGGAAAGAGGCGGTACAGCTGGCACTCAAGGTGCTAAGCAAGACTATGGACAGCACTAGTCTTACTTCTGATAAGCTTGAACTAGCTGAGGTTTTCGTCTCTTCTGGGAAAGTTAAGTACCAGGTGAGCTCTTCAGAATCCCTTAGCAAGTTGTTAGTGAAGTTTGGGTTGACCCAACCAGCTGCTGAGGCATCTTAAATTACTTTCTTGATTCAGACCTAGGTTTTTGGGCTCCTCTGATTGTATGGCTCATGGATTATGATTTCACGAAACGTATGCGGGATAATTCGTGTTGGAATCCTCTGTTGGTCTACTTTCAAATATTTGACGTCTTCATCAAATCTTCAAGGCTTATTTGCCGTATTTTATTTTATTTTTCCTGTTTGAGCTATCTTTAGTTGGCAATCTGGCATGCTATATCTTTCAATGATAACAAGATTATCTTTTGGTTGGAAATCAAGTATTCCTTATCTTTATACAGACATGGTATGCTTCATTCTTAAATAGGATTTCAAACTCTTCTGTACTGATAGAAATTATGCTGCATACCTGGTTCTATCATCATTTTCAACTATTGCACAACACAACTGGCGTCAACCGTAAATGGTGCTCGTGCTTTTCCGCCTCTTGTCTTTTCTAATTTAGGTGATGGTCGATGAGCGGTTGACAGAATCATGGTTACGAACTAGTGGTTATTGTGAACCCTTGCAAAAACTTGTACTCAAGTAGTTATTTCTGTAAGATACTTCATTTTTTCCATTCGATTCTTTATCAGTTCAGATGGTCCTTGACTTATGACTTCAGAGTCTGACTGTCATTTTGTTCCTCGGGGGACACCCATGTGTTTTCTGTTGCATCCCCAATACAGAAATTCGGACTTGCTCAACAGAGAGAGAGAGAGAGAGAGAGAGAGAGATGATTGTGCTCGCAAAGCGATTGGAGGATGAAGCTTTTCTTGTAATATACAGTACTGTTTCGAAGCTGACTTAGAAAGTGGATTGAGCATTATTAGCATTGGTATTCTAGTAGAAGTATTTTGCTCGATTTGTTTACAACTCTATATATGAAAGAGGGTTGGATTCTTGACCTCCGTTTTTCCTGGTGCTCCCAGGAGGGAAAAGAACAGTCCACGCATGAGCAAGTATTGAACTTAACCGAATCCGAGATTAAGTCGAGATAGTTTACCTCCTCTGCCCACAAAGTATATGAAGCGACGGATGTGTGCTTTCATGTTTCGAACCAAATTTTACGGGCTGAAAGCTCACTAAGGGACTACTTCTTTTCGATTTCAGGACTTCCAATAGTCTTGGGTAATTTGGTTTTGAAGCTATCTCCTACTCAATCTTGCTATATGATGAGCTTCTTTTTTCTGTTTGAGCTCTGGTTTCTTAGCAAATCACACGCCATCGAAGATCATGTTAAGTTGTATTTGGAATAGGGATTTTGAATCTTTGGTTAGTGTTGAGGTAAAGAGACAAGCAAAGAGTGTTCCAGCTCTGCCCAATATTTTTCTTGACAATAGTGGTAAAGTTAATGGACTATCGAGTAGAGAACCGGGATAGAAAATATAAGGGTGAGCAGGGACAAATTGGTTCGAGGTGTAGTGAATAAAAAATCAAGCTACTCTTAATTCTTGCGGATATCTTTCATTGATAACAAGGGAATAAAACCAATCCATAAAAAAAAAAAATTTATTTTGCGGATAAAAGGTTTTGAAAAGCAATCAGATCTTTTATAAAACTGGACTAATCCAAATCATTTTACCATATGAGGATTGTAAATCATTTGTAGCATTCAAAAGTTGGATGAAATAATTAAATAAAAACATACACTAGTTTACAACGAAATCCACTCAACGTCATCAAACTCTCACTAAAATTCACCATAGGCACTAGTCGTATTTTTGAAAAGTTTACTCCCATAAAATACAAGTACAAAAAAAATCATACTATAGGTTTATATAATTACTTTTATCGGTATCTATTTGCTTTCAGATTGATCTTGAACAGAAACAATTAATATAAATTAACTCATAGAATCAAATCACTTAATTCCCGTATTTTTTTTTTATTCAAGATAAAACCGGGCTACTGAAAATTAAATCAAATTGTCTGATTTGGATTGATTTAATGAATGGTTCTTTTCTCACCTCCATAGGGCGAGATTATCGGGCCGGCCCACTTTTTTGAAAACCTGAATCATACCTATTCTATTCTACCACTCCTACTATTATTCTGGATGCCAAAACCACAGCGAAGGGAGCAGACCAGACCACGGTTTCTTGCTCACCAGGAAACTAAAGTAAAGACCGCGGTTTCCTCAACTCTTCTTATTTCTTCTTTCACCCTTCATCTTTTCGTGTATTGTTTATCCACCCTAGCCTAAACTTTGAATCGAACTTGTCCTCATAAACAGTTTTTTTTTTTTTTGGAAAGCGTCCTCATAAACAGTTGAATTCTATGCATGTCAATGCCTTTTGTTTAGTCATTGACTCTACCTCAAGCAAATCCTGTTGGGTTGATTAAGCTCACTAATGGAGGACTACATTCGACTTGTGTTCGCAGTTTCTTCCACGTATATATAGTTACATTTTATTTTAGTAAAACAATAAATTCTCTTTTTCAAGACAAACTAACTACGATCACCTGTAAAATGTTACTTGGAAGGTAGAGGCAATATTTTTTTTTAATTTGATGGACAAAACTCAAAAGTAAGTATTGTTAAAATAGTTAGATTAACACATTGAAAGTAGAGTTGAGCTCCTGACCTATTTTTCATGGTACCTGATGCAATTTGGCCTTTTGGAAAGTAGAGACGACGTTAGTTGTTATGTGTCAATCACAATTTTAAGTCATAAATTATCTTTCATGCAAAATTAATAATTTACGCCAAATGCTCATACACAAATGAGAAAGTAAATAAGCATTGCTACGTTTTTATAGTAATCAATAAGAAAAATCTCTTACTTGTCACGTACGTCACGATTGTGTATTGTAATGTTACATCTTGTATGCAAAGTTAATTGTACTTGTTTTTACGAATAGTTTGTAACGTTGCCTCTCTTCCTCGATCGGACCCATTTATCATGACTTTTGCTTGTTTCAGAAGAACCTTGTACACCAAAAAGTAAAGAAAATTGTAAAAGAAGTCAAGATCAAGATGTGTTTCTAGACGAAAGCAACTTAAGGAGAAGGTAATCAATTCGTAAATTGGAAATAGAGGTGAAGATGATCAGAGAAGAAAAAGATTTAGGCTCTGTTTGGAACTTGAAGAAAGGAAAGAAAAGGAAAGGAAAGGAAAGGAAAAGAAAATAAAGTGGGAGGAAAACGAGAGAAAAATAGTAAGGAAAATTTACTATTCACAAAACTAAAAATTGTTATTTTCTTCTCACTTTCTCTCCAACCAAACAATTGGAGGGAAAATTTTGTCATTTTCCTTTCTTTTCAAACAGAGCCTTAGAAAATAAAAGAAGGAAATGGAGGCCAAAACGTAGAATAACGAAAGTACAAGGATATATTTGCAAGCATCGATCCATAGAAATCTTAAAACATGGGACGACTGTGGAAGTGCAAACAACTAAACTAGTAGTACTAATACTGAAGCTAAGATATGGTAGCAGATCAAAAAAAAAAAAAGAGCTAAAGAAAGATCAAACAAAGCTCGGCTACAATGGCGTTTTGACCGAACCAAAGCAGATTCCCATCCATTTGAGCTTCTGGGTATGTTGGAAATCCTCAATACCTTTGTGGGTTTTTTTCTATATCTGCTAAAATTTTGCTTCTTTTATTCGGATTGTTGGAATTCGAGTTAATCCAAGCAAGAATCTGATGAGAAACATGCATCTCTCTCTCTCTCTCTCTCTCTCTCTCTCTCTCTCTCTTGCGGTTGTGCTGATGATGAATTACTGGTGACCTTTCAATGGTTTGGATCTGTTGTTTTTCCATTTTTATGAGGCAGTGCACAGATTACAAACATTCTTTTTTCTCTTCTGTAAAAATTGACATGGAAATACAATGGAACGATGTCTTTGTGGGCAAGGCCCGCCAGCTGCTTGAATTTGAGTTCCTACATTTTGGTACATGTGTGTCAGATATGGTGAAAGGAAAATCAATCAAGCTCTTGTTCTTGACTTCTGATTAATTAGTCTGTCATAGTGTCTGATGAACGTAGAAATACGGTCACGATTCGCGAATACAACCTTTTAAGTTGGATTTGATGGTTTGATGAGCAATTTTCGCTGTTGGGCATGCTCTATCCAATAGTCAACTACTTGTAAATGCAGTCTTCAGTGGTATAGATTTTACCATGTAGTTCTACTTAGTAATGATTTTGGTCAATTTTGTAGCCTAAGATGATGGCTTTTGATTCCAGAAGTTGGATTTTTTCCGGTGACTAGCTTAGTACTGCTTTCTAACTTTCTTGACCCACTAGAGCATCCACACCCATAAATGTCAATTTGTCATTGCCATTCTCATTTTTAGGCAATAAATTGTGTCATTTTGCCAAAAGAATGGCAAAGGTTTTGCACCCTTGATTAGTGGAATGTAAACCACTAATCAATTTATCGTTTAAGGCACAACAATTAGCTGAAACTGAAAGTAACATTCAGGTTAGGAAATCCTTGTTTCCTTGAGAAAACAACAAAACATTTTATAACGCACATTGAATTCTTGATGCATGAGGTATTGCTCTTATAATGGGTGTGGTTGTTCTTTGCATCAGTCAGTGTGCTTGCAACCTTCCTCAAGAACTTGGATTTAAGTGATATATCAAGCTCGCCCGAGATCATATATGTGATCTAGAACACAAGAAACTGCAGCAGAACCATCTTTCAACATGGCTTTATTAGCAAAATTACGCTGTATCACCGTGGATGTTACTGGTACACTCCTTGCTTACAAAGGGGAACTTGGGGACTACTATTGTATGGCTGCCAAATCTATTGGATTGCCTTGTCCTGATTACAAACGTGTGCACGAGGGCTTTAAACTTGCATACTCCAATATGGCAAAGAAGCATCCATGTTTTGGTCATCCGGACAAAATGCCCAATATTGTTTGGTGGAAGACTTGCGTGAGAGACTCCTTTATCAGGGTGAGATATATTAATTGATCATGTTTCCTTGCATTCCCTGCCTTTTTCACTAATGAGACCTTTGGGCTGTGTTTAAATCATGGATTTTTGGAGGGATATATCAAGGGTAAGGAAATGACAGGAAAAGCAGACGTGAATTTAACACAATCACTTTCATTATCTTCCTTTATGTTTTCCTTTCCTCTGATTTTGCCACATGAATCCATCATCCAAACACAACCTTACCATTTCCAAGGAATGAATGATTGTTGATCTTGAATTCTTGACAGGCAGGGTACGATTATGATGAGGACACATTTGAGAAGGTATTCAAGCGCATATATTCAACGTTCGGTTCATCTGCACCTTATACTATCTTTCCGGATTCTCAACCATTCCTAAGATGGGCTCGTAAAAAGGGTCTCAAAGTAGGGATAGTTAGTAACTCCGAATACCGTTATCAGGAGGTGATTCTTCCTGCTTTGGGTTTGAATCAGGTAATATTAAAGTAGAACTCAAGAAATGAGATCTCATTGAAACTTCTACTTTGTTGGTTTCTTTTGTACCGCTAAGCGCCTGAAAATGTGGTAATATCTTGTGATTTTGTATTTAGGGAACCGAGTGGGACTTTGGTGTGTTCTCTGGTATTGAAGGTGTGGAAAAGCCGAACCCTAAGATATACGAGATTGCGTTGCAGAAGGCCGGAAACGTTGCACCAGAAGAAGCCCTACACATTGGAGACAGCATGCGGAAGGACTATCTGCCGGCAAAAAGTGTGGGGATGCATGCATTGTTGTTGGATAGGTTTAAGACTCCAGATGCCAATGATTGGAGAAAATCAGGTGCACCTGTTCTAGATGACCTAGTGGCTGCACAGGAATGGCTTACTTCTGAAAATCGGACTTGCTAATGAGTTTTTGAAGTATTTCTTAAATGCTCAATATGTACTGATACAATGGAAAAGATATCCATTTCCATTGTATTATAGTCAAAAAATGTTAATTGATTCTGGTCATCAGACATAAGTATTACATGTTTTTCTACTCTCTCTCTCTCTCTCTCTCTCATATTATTGTAGTAAAGTGAGCAATTAAGTTTCTAATTTATTTTCTTGGTATTATTTGCTGCTTGATCAGTGCCACTAGGACCGTTTAAAGAATTAACGAGTAATGGATATTTGCGACTGAGCAACAGTGCAGCCCCCTGGGAAAAGAGTTTCATATATCTGCGTAGGATGGTGATTTGTAATGCAAATTGTGTCTTTTTGAATGACTAAGTACTAGGACTTTGAATGTCCTTCAGACAATTTTGGCACTAGTATGCAGATTGAATGAGCTGATCACATCTTGTGCTGCCTTTTCTGAATAGTATACTAGGGACCAATTCAGAGATTTGGTTATACACTGAGCTTCATAGGCTTTTTGATCTACCAAATGGGCACTGTCAAGTTGAAGATTGATCTTTCTTTAGCTATTGACTATCTCTCTCTTTCGTGTTGTGTTCGTGCGAATCAATGTCCTACTGAGGTTACTATTTGAATTTATAACATCAACATTGGTTTAGATATCAATGCTACGGGATTGAAGTTAGATTGTCAGTTGTCGTAAATTGCAAATCGATTTTCAATGAGCTTAGTTGAACCTGAACGCACACGATGCTAGAGACTCCTATGGATGTTATTGAACTTTGAAGTAACAAACACGATGCTAGAGACTCCTATGGATGTTATTGAACTTTGAAGTAACAAACATCAACGACATGCCTAAAATTTGAGACTTCTTTTTGATAACTCAAGTTGTCTGTCGTTCCCTAGTGAGAGCCCCATTTGCGTCTCAAGGAGTGAGCCAATGATTAATTTTCAGCTCTACTCTCGAGGGTGCTATCTCGTGCCGTACTCATGGAGCTTATCCCCTATAACTATAAGTAGTTAGTTTTATTGGAGTGCAATCAAAATATGAAATTTACCGCTCAAACTGTTAGATCACCAATTATTTCATGAGACTTTATAGAATACAATTAGAAGGTAATGTAAATGCTCAGGCAATGCTCTTCCTGACATTGATTATATTCAATCCCAGGGAGATGTAATCTATCCATTACATTTGAAGGCGAAAGTTTTTCATCTCTATGGTACTAACACTTCCCCTCGCATGTTATCCCATTTGAAAGAAGTAAAAAAGTTCATATACTCCGATGAAATGAGCACAACAATCTGCATATACACAAAGAAATTAAATTCTTTACACCGTCGGTATAAACATTTGTTTCTTCCAAATCAATTATATTACGCCATCTCGTCATGTTTTATTGATTGAGACCATTGTTTTGCAACGTGGTGCAATGTAATTAATTTGGAGGAAACAAAAGTTTATACCGGCGGTGTAAAGAATTTGTTCTCCTAAAGAAAATGACTGAACCATCTAATCAAACTACCTGCTAAATGCAAGCGGAGTGGAGTGCAGTTAGTGCCTCCTTTATACTCACATGCACATGGGTAAGGTCCGATTTCCGTAAGCACCCATCCTCCCCTCAATACTCCGAAGATAGATTGAATTAGGTTTAAGTTGTTTAACGAATGAAAAACTAAAAAACTACCTGCTAAACTTTTAGCCCATATGCTTTTTGAGTACATTGTATAAGAAATCTTTGACTTGGATATTCTCATTGGGTAAAAGATCCCATACGAAATTAACCGATTCTTAGCAGTAAGGGCCCCACCCATAATGGCAATAAAAACATCTCACAACTTGAGAAAGAATTTAGCCATTCTATACAGACAGTCCCCTGAACCACGTACAAGGTGTGTGAATATTAGCCATTCTATATGGGTCTCATATCGGGACCCGGGGGCTCTGCTGCCCCAGGGGCGCAGGAGCCCCTACCCACACTGCCAAAACGGCAACGTTTTGGTTAAATAAAAAATCTCCGCCACCAATTTGCGATCCTATGGAGCAGAAACGTGATTATGAGAGTCTTAGAGACAAAATTTGATTATGTCTCTTTAGGATAATATGATTAGAATAGTAAGATCTTCACACCCATTCAAACATATTAAAAATTGGACCACTTAATTTTTTAACCCTATTTTTTAATATATAAAAGGTCTTAAAACTCAAATTTTTTTAATTGGTGCTAAAATCTTATTATTCTTATCATATTATTATTCTTATCATATTATTCTAAATTGTCGTAATTCATATTTATCTCTAGAACTCTCATATTAAATTAGTGCTCAAATTTTCAGTCTATTTAAATCGATGCAAAGATCTTGTTATTCAAACGGAGTGAAAATTTGAGCACTAATTTAATATGAGAGCCCTAGAGATAAAAATAAATTACGACCCTTTAGAATAATATGATAAGAATAACAAGATTTTTACACCGACTCAAACGGATTAAAAATTTGAGTTTTGAGACCGTTTATATATTAAAAAATATGGTTAAAAAATTATGTGGTCCAATTTTTAATCTGTTTGAACGGGTGCGAAGATCTTACTATTCTGATCATATTATTCTAAAGAGACATAATCAAATTTTATCTCTAAAACGCTCATAATCACGTTTCTGCTCCATAGGATTGCAAATTGGTGGTTGAGATTTTTTATTTAACCAAAACGTTGCCGTTTTGGCAGTGTGGGTAGGGCCTCCTGCCCCTCCGGGGCAGCAGAGCCCCCGGGTCCCTCATATCGAGCCTCACTTTGCCGATTGGATGCGTTTATTTTGTAGGTCTCAGTTTTCGAGCTTTGACTATAAAAGGGAAAAAAAAAACACGACGACTTAACTCAATATCGGGACTTCTCATCAATCTAATTCTTAGGTAATGTTTCTCACCTTTTAGGTCGGAGTCGGATCCTGTCAAGTTTGGTTCGGACCAGTTTGGTCAATTTTTTTCATCTGAGCCGTCTAAAAATATTTTAGACGGTTCAGATTTATTCGTGTAAATTTTTATTAAAAAATATTCTAAACATCCTGAACAAATCTGAACCAGGTTGCACACCAACTGCTAGTACAGGTTGGTAGTCTCCTTTTTCCCTTATGTGGAAACCTCGGTTCGAGCCCCAAAAGGGACGGGCTTTGGGGGTCAGAGCTATAAATAGCTTCTACACCCCTCTTGCTAACTCTAATACCCCATTAACCTCCATTAATGTAAAAGAAAAACAGGTTGCACATTATTGGGGCGTATATGGTTTTGCAAGTCACGTATTCTTAGTATTTTTTTTTTTTTGGGGGGGTGTTGATTTTTGCTACTTTCCATTCTATACGTTTCTCCGAATAAGAAATAAACCACGGTACCACCGGGCGTTGTTATCCTCTAGTCCAGTCCAGTTTGGGCTTTTGTGTACCTTTATTTGGCCCACAACAACGATCAAAATCGTTGATTTTTATAGAACTCGTCGAGTATTATGTGAAAAATCAGTTTGATCAAACCTTGATACATATTTAAAGAAAACAAAGTTATGTGAGGAAAAATGACATGAGAAAATATGATTTGAAACTCATCTCTCATTTTTCTCGCACAAATCTGTCTCACTCATATAGCTTTGGATGTTTGATCAAACTAATTTTTCTTTTGTATTTTGTACTCGATAAGATCTACGAAATGAGCTATTTTGATCATTGTTATGGACCAAGTAGAGGCCCACAATGATCCAAACTTAACCGGACCGAAGGTGATAAACACTGGATGGGAGCTTCGTCCATAACAAATGGACATCATTGAGGATTAGGAGGAAATAAAAGGAGGAGTTTAGCCCCAAGGTTACTCGGTATGATTGGTTGGTTTTGTTTTCCACATAATTGATCAGATTCGAATATTAGGGTTAAGAAGTAAGAGAGTTATTTCTTGGAGAAAATGACAGTCAAGAATGTATTTTAATAATTAATACCCGCCAAGAATATTTTTAATGTTAACAAATGCTCATAGTATGTTCTTGGTGGATATTAATTATCAAAATACGTCCTGAGTCATCATTTTCCCTATTTCTTGTAAATCAATTCTAATGCGGATGGATCTGCCTTTGACCGGGCCAGGAATGGAAACAATCGAAATACACGTAAACTGACTCGGGCACCCTGGCCATCGGAAATAAAGAAAATAAAATAAATGGAGCAGTTTGGAAACGAAAGCAATGCATAGCTGAAATTATTTTATCTCCAATCAAACCTACTTCGCCTTCGCGTCCGGCAACAAGAAAGCTGTTTTATCTTTTCTATCTCATCTCCCCATTCTTCTTCGAAAAGGTACGGTCCCTTCTCCTTCGGATTTTCTCTGAACTTTCTGGTTATGTCACAAACTACAAGAAGATTTCCCTTCATGTATTATCGTTATATTTGTGTTCTTTATTTTTCGTTATCCCGACAATTTAAGGTCAACAACTTAAGGTCTTGGGTGATTTGGGTGATGGGTTTCCGATATTTTGAATCAAAGAAGCCAGAAATTTGGTCTAGGGTTGTTAGATGATGCCCCTTTTTTTGGCTTTTAAAAACCCTCTTTTTTGTTTGTATGTAAATTTGGGAGAAAAGGGTTTTGAATAATTTTGAGCTGTGATTTCAGGGTAAATGGCAAAAAGTTCCTTCAAGCAAGAGCATGAATTCGGTATGCTCATATGTTTTTATTTGTGTTATGATTGCTGAATTCAGAGTAGTTTTGTTTCTTGGAGTAAGAAATTTATTGCGTCTCTTTTGTGTTCAGAGAAGAGACGTGCTGAGGCTGCCCGGATTAGGGAGAAATACTCAGATAGGATTCCGGTGAGAATTAAGCATCGTGTCAAGACACCAATTGTTTAGCATGATTTTGATTCTTCTTGATTATGTTGTAATACTAATTTTGAGCATGGTTTTGATTTTTCATATGCCCCATTTATGCATGTTTATGATGAAAATTGACATTGGCAGTACCCTGTAGCCGAGGAAAAGATAATTTCGTACTGACAAGATTTTTCCATCTTCTGACCGAAAGAATGGCATACCTCTTAGAATTTATAAGTATGTAATGCCTACAATCTTTATATGTCTGCAAGCCAAGGGATGATAAGTGTGAAGTCGAGTTGCTCTAGCGGGTTACATTCATTGTGCAAAAACACTACATGTCGTGGAAGGAGGAATAGCCATATTTGGATCCTAGCAAACTGTTTGATGTTTTGCCATGATTTTTCATGTGTTGACTTTTGAAATATAGGTGTAAATGTGTTGATGCATGATTTTTACTAGGGTTTCCTTGACTAGTTGTTATCCGAGTTCAATCCAGCATATCAGTTTTTTCTGCTCCCTGCTTTACATAAATTTTCGTACATGGTTTGGAGATTCGATATCTACTTTTTTACCATCGTGGTTTTATGATTTCAAGGTAATCGTGGAGAAAGCAGAGAGAAGCGACATTCCGACCATTGATAAGAAAAAGTAAATTTCATTTCTATTCTAGTAATTAATCCTTGATTCTGTGTTTTGCTGCCTGGTTTCCGTTCCTGTTTACTTCCATTAGTTTGCCCTTGATATTTCTTGTTTATTCTTGAGAGTTTTAAGCTGCTTTAGTTGTTTATATCTAACAGTTGAGATTATATCTGAGTTTTACTTGGGATAGATTAGTACACATGCATATTCAACATTATTCTAGCTTAGGCACGATGCTTGTGAGGTCTACAGGAGCCATTGGTTGTGCAGCAGTGACCGTTTAGACTGCCAAGCGTGAGAACTTGGGTTCTAGTCATCATAGTAGCCACTTTGTGCTTATTATGCCAATGGTTAGTCTTACCTATCTGACCCTGATTCTGGAACGTTGTTTTAAGAAATTGTAGTATGGCATTACATGAGCTCTTTTCATCAAATTTTTTTCTTCACTTCGGATAAAATTCGAGGTTCATGGAACGATTCTTCGCTTTTTTAAGGTTGGGAGTCTCTCTGGACCCAGTTACGTGCCGGCTTTGATGTATCTACCTCTGGTCCTTCTGAACAACAATTGGAGCCTGAGATTGGCTATGGGTTTCATTTTTTGGTATAATGTTTTTGAGCCAAAATAGGAAGGTATCATTTGTAGATTTTATTGGGACATCCGTTTACAGACTCTATTGCTCCGTGATGAATATATAATTTCTTCTTTTACATGGGGCCAGTTTAAGAGGTTATCCTAAGAATGAACTGTGAAATATACATTTCGAGTACTTCAATCCAAAATAAGGGAATACGCCCCCTCTTGTCGTGCCTTCTGCCATGAGACCTCCCCAACAAAAGCAATTCCTTCACCACAAAAGAAAACCAAATAATTGTTCCTTAATTAGTTATGGTTTTCCATTCTAACCTGAATGATGATGAGATTGCAGGTATCTCGTCCCGGCTGACTTGACAGTAGGACAATTCGTCTATGTAATTCGGAAAAGGATCAAATTGAGTGCAGAGAAGGCAATTTTCATATTTGTGGACAATGTCCTGCCACCAACTGGTAATCTTTGGGATTTTGCCTTCTTAGGTTAGACAACTTAAGCCTGGTCTGTTTGTTACATTGCTAGTTGAAGCTTATTGTCTATCTGTGCGGCCATTACGGTCATTTGTTGCAGGGACAATTATGTCTGCGATATATGATGAAAAGAAGGATCAAGATGGGTTCCTATATGTCACCTACAGCGGAGAGAACACATTCGGGGAGGGGATTTTGCAGTAGCATATGGTAACTTGGAGATTACATCAAATTTCAATTGCCTTGCTTGAAATACTGTTGTTATTGCGCGTCAAATATGAGACTTACCAGAGTACAATCATGTGTATATACTAAAAACATGTATTACGTAAGTCACCTGTGACACGTTGTAATAAATTTGCATTTGATCTTATTCCTGTTCTTCTGTTATAGTTCAAATCAGAGAGGAAGCAATTTAAGTGTTCTGTTGCACGGTTAAATGATCCAGGACAAATGTTGAGCGCAATGTTTACCAATAAAGTACCTCAACTGTGGTTAAGTGGACACCCCTAGGCTCCCTGCCTCCCACAGATCATACCGTGTAGTACCACTTCAGTGAGTCTTTTCATTCGTTGGTGACCGTCTCATAATAACGTTGTTGTACTTAATTAATTAGGCCTCTAAATCTATTGCCATAGATGGGACCATGACGAGCTCCACATTTGCTCAACTGAACCATTATCGATTGCCTAGTAAATGGTGAGCTAAATCAAACAGGAATTTCACCAATGTTTTTAAGGTGGTATATAGGAGTTTGTATATAGGAGAAAATGTAACCTACTATAATTGGTGTCTGATGATAACAGTAAACCAATTATAGGAAAATACTGTTAGACGATGTCAGCGATGATGCAAGCCACCCTTATTCACGCCTATAAATAGGGGTTGCATCCGAGTTTGAAGCGACTCTGAGACAGCCATTCAATTTGTCAAAAAAAAGTCCCTGCAAAATTATCAATGTTTGGATATCATATATTCATCATTTCAAGTAACACTATAAGCCTCTTCGTGCACGAACACATGGAAACAGGCTCACACGAGCCAGTTTTAAAGAAAACGCCCTGAAGCAGAAGCATGATATATATACAATCTTAGTAGCAAGCATCTTCCATTCAATTGCACGAATTCCCAACTGTTGATGGACTGGAATTTTTGTTCAATACTATTGTAGTAATTGTTTTCCCCATAAAGATCAACAAACTACCGGTGGCAATGCATTTTCACGTTTGTGAGCCCCCAAACAACCACCAAATGCAACCAATATTGTCGAATAATGTCTTCTCTAGTCTATTTGCTAACGAATCAATGAGAACAATCATGCCCCGCTACAGCTAACAATGAAAGGTTTTACAAGGTTGACAAATTCAGAGGTCCTGATCCCTAACTTCAGATCGACCTCTCCACCTCCCAGCCAAAAGAACTCTGGATTAAGCTTCACAATTGCCTCATCCAAGATCACCTGGAATCAATTCACACTCATCACTTCAAAAACTAGCAAAGATAGCATAACCATGCATGATGCACCTATTTTCTGGGTTTTACAGTGCCTGAGGCAGTGAGGCACATACATTGTTAAATATACACTTCTGTGTTTAAACATGTCGTTTACATTTACAAAAAGCAGAAAATACACTACAGGCAACAAGAGCCCACAGACCAGGATATCGTTGAATTGTGTTGGGTAAAAGATGGAACAAATCATTCTGAAATTACCGGAATATCTGTTTTCATGCCAACACAGGTCACCGCATTGTGCTCATAACCAGTCAACTTCTGTGATATTTCCTCTGGGGCAAGCCTCACTGCATAAACAATATCAATGACAATGATCTAAAAAAGACAAATTCCACCAGCATCGGGAAATAAAGGCATTTCGCATACAACCAATTAGTCTGAACTTAAGCCAGATTAATGCCCACAAGCCCAATTGAGCAACAGAAACAGTGAGTGAAAAACATGGAGGTATCTCCTCCAACATATATCTTGTAGCAAAGATACCCGACTAAGATAGCAGTAGTTGCAGAATTGGCAAACTTGCATATTATCTCCCATTAAAAAAGAACAGTTGTTGGGCTGGAATTTCCAATCAAGTTGGTTTTGCAAACACAACACACCGTAAGTGTATAGACTAGGTGGCTGAACATGCCAACATCAAAATGTACAGATCCCAAACTCAATAATGCATAACTGTGTCAAACTGCTTTCAAATCATCAAGCTTTTTAGACGTGCTACTGTTTTCCTGCACAGCAATATTAATTTCTTGATAGGGTAAGCATTAAACAGTCAAATTCTGCTTTGGACTGGGCTATATTTGACCCGTCAAGTTTGAACTCAGATGATCAACAGCTTTAGATATTTGGGCAGAAGAAAACCCCAAAAGCCTGACTCTTCCAACAAATACTTACCTCCCAACGATTATAGCTCATGCTTATCTCTAAAAAACTGCAAAGAAAGATTTCAGGGGGTTCTATTCCAACGCCTATACACAACATACCCGAAGAGAGAGATTCAAGCTAACAACAGGGTTGAGAGAGAAGTACATAGGCAATCTTACCTACACTTTTGTGTGAAGAAGGATTATTGTGACTCGAACTCATGCTACAGGGATATCACATGCCATCGTACCATTCATTAACCTTTACTAGTTTTGGATGACCAAATGATTGAAAAAAGAATATAATCCATGCAGACCAGGACTAGTATCAACCAAAAGCAAAGCTAAGACATACCCAGGGGAAGAACTACGATTATTATTTATTAATGTGATGGGATTGGGGCCGTAGTAACTTACAGTTGAATTTCTTCTTTGGTATTCTCCCATCATTAAGCGCATAAAGAAAGTTCTTCACAGTCTCAGCATTAAATCGAGCAGTATACTGCAAATAAAAAGTACCCAACACTGAGATAGCAGCAGGATAGATCCAATCATTTGTTGACGAGAAAACACTAAGTACCTGAACCACAACAACGTAATACTTCGAATAGTTGTGATCACTACAATCTGTTACGTTAGAAGGGGCTTGCGTATTAACCTGCATAGAACAAGAAGAAACTAGGACTTGTAATACTTTTTTCACAAACATCAATATGAAAGGAATAAGGCCTAAGATAAAGCACAGTTAGATGTTCTAGAACTAGGAAAATTGTCCACCAAAAAGATTGAGCACCACAGCAATGCCGTCATTTCAAACATCAACACTTCCGCACTTTAACATCTCTGTGTGTGTGTGGCACCCGGCTCTAACTTTTGGCACCATGCGGTGCAGCTAATTCCATATGTATATATATAGTACCAGTCTACCAGACACTAACTTTTGGCACCATGCAGTACAGCTAATTCCTTCTATAAGAATCTCTGAAGATCAAAACCTGAGTTAAGCCAGTGCAAAGTAAGAGAGAGTGCCAGTCAAAGGAGTGTCCATGTAAAAGGTTGAAAGCCCCAAGGAAATGAGAATGTTGACCCCAACGAGAGCGATATAGGGCTGCTAGAACTCATTCTACACCACTTATAAATTCATCAAGTAAATTCAGTGGGTTAATCAACTTTGAGAGGTACATACCAATCACCAAAGCCAACACCTTAACCAGCCTAGTATACTCAAGGGCCTTGCTCTCTACAAAAGCAGGCATTATAGTGCTGGGGGCGACACTGTGAAAGATGGAAGGAGGATTGTGCTTCCCCAAACAGGTGTGTAAGCCTTGTCTACCAAGAAGAGATAGAGAGGCCACAGACATGACAGGAGCATGGATTATAGATCATGACAAATTCCAAACAAATTAAGACATGGACGGAAAGGAAGACAATGTAAAAGATTGTACTTTTTTGTTATCTTAACGCATAAAAGGTTGGCAAATCGTGAATCGAAAAATAGCCTTTTTAGAATCGTGAATTGAATAGAATCGTGAATCACAAAGATAAACAGAATGTATGCATACATATTAAAGATTCACGCTAGTAATAAAAGCTTAGCCTTAATGAAATAGAAGGTATGATTTTAACAATGATTGTGTAGCCTAGTCCATAATAAACTTGCTCATATGGCAGTATAAGTGAGTTGGTCTGAGGCTATGAGACCTATCGTGTTCTATGATATGGAGGATACAATAATTAAAAAGACCAATTTGTCAAAATTTGCTTCCATAGAGGATGTTATAATCAATAGCATTCACACTTGTATAATTCTACTCTAACAAATAAAATAACTACATTTTAAAGATGTTGAGGTCATCCATTGACTAATATGAAAATAAAGGAATAAACTATTGAAATTTCACTTAACTAATAATAGATAATTCATGAGAATAAGGTATCTTACCGTCGAACATATCTAGAATGTTTAGTTTAATGTTTGGAAAAAAATGAGTAAAAATGGTTAATAACAACCTGCGATGAGAATAAATTATATAATCAACAAGTGATCAACAAATCTTGCATGGGTATACTGTTTTTTCTAAGTTAACACTTTAGGAAAGTGTGTTCTTATTTTTCCCCAAAATACATGGTGAAGATAAAAGGGATTTCATATTCGTCAAATGCAACAATTGTTACATTTGCACGAATCAAACTGTGAATCGCAAGGTTCATCACTGATTCTGTTTAAAACTCGATCCCCCAATAGATTCATATTGTTTTTCATGAATCGCGAATTGACTTGTGAATCGTGCGATCCTGACAACATACACAGGCGAGTAAAAATAATGAAAATATACCACTAATTCAACACAAAAACCTTATGACGCATGCCTTAAACATCATTAAAAATGATAGAGTTATTCACTAACAAGCAATGCAACAAAGAAGGGAAACAGGTAACTCACAAACTCACCTGCAACTTAGTTTAGAACTCAATTATGAACAGGAAAATGTAAAACACTGTCCCTATCATGTAGCGAAATGCATCTCAAGACATCACACACGTGTTTGAGCCTTGTCCCTAACATTCTAACAGAAAATCAATACTAAAGATGAGCCAAGACACGTGTGTTCGACATTACCCTCGCACCCAAGGCAGACGTGTGGTAGACAGTTGCAGTAACTGAAATGTAGTGTCCATACTCCATGCCTTGTCCAAATCCAATCTCACCAATGGCTACTTGGGAGTTGGGACTAGAATTTGAGAACTTACACCGCACAAATCTATTAGAAATTTAGAATACACTATCAACATGTCAACATCTATGGCACATTGATCATAACAAGTCCACAGTCCACCTATCATGCTATAATTGCATTGCCATGCCAATTTTTATTGGTCCATGTGGCCATTTAACTCCACTTTTTTAGGAACAGAGTGATTTTATGAAGGGACCAAGCCAAGGAAATAGCCTTGGACAAGCAAACAACCCAGCAGCCCAAGCTCCGAGACACTAACTATAGAACACCTACACTAAATCATCTTACAACAGACAAAATGGAACAAAGAAACAACTACCAAACAAGACTTAACAGCCAGCTAACATGGTTGAAAACACTGGAAGGAATCCCCCATTCCTGGCAAATAGAGACATTAACTTCAGAACGAGGCAAATTCCTCCAGGAGCACATACTAGCTTTGATTTCATCCTTGATTCTTTTCCCAAGGGCAGAAGAATCCTCTCCAATCTGGCTAAAAATCCTAGAATTCCTCTACCTCCATACTAGGAGTCCATAGATAGCACACAGAAGCAGCCAAACTCAATTGGAAAACCACGTATTGCATCGACTTAGAACAATGCTGAGTGCGCCATTAGATCTCTGTCAACAAGTCCAAACCATACAGCTACGGACGCATTTACCTTCTGCCACATTTTCCCACACAGCTACGGATTATGTACACCTATGAAAAACTGACACGTATAGTATCCATAAATAAACCACCAATAAAATACTAATGAAGTCTTCATAATCAAGCTTCTTCACAGTATCCTTCTCAATGGGCAATACAATCAATCCATTTAATCTATCTTGAGACACTCTTGAGCAAAAATAAGTTTTTATCAATTTTAACTTTGAAAATCTTCTTTTCCCAGACGCAACTGTAACCAGTATATATAAAGGCCTTAAACATTTGGGCCTATTTTCATGTGTAGCAGGCTTAAACAAAAATTGAATCTAATATATACAAGGATCTCAAATAATATGGGGCCCTATTTTTTGCCCGAAGCCGCAGCCTCTTTGGCTTGTTCTCTAAGCCGGTTCAGTGTAAGCTGGTCCGAACACGAGTTATCAAAAAGCAGCACTAGGGCAAATTCCAATCACACAGAATGAAATCTAAGGCTACCGATCATTAAACAGAACATACAATGAACATCCCAATCTCAATATAACTGTATTGATATATGGCTGGAGGAGAGAGTACCAGGACAATGCTTTTGCAGAGGTGGTGGACGGAAGAGGCACCGAGGACGTCTCGTCGGGATTCGAGGGGGGAATCGTAGTAATCGGAGGGGACTCTCCTGAACGAGAAGTCTTGCACGCCGTTGGAGCCGAGGATGGCGGAGAGGCGGGATTCGGTGGTGTTGGTGGCTGCGGCGTTTTCGTTGGGAGGAAAGAGGGATAGGGAGGCGGAGAAGTGTTGGGGAAAATGGGAGAGCTCGAGTTGGGTGATTCGTTGGAGGATTTGGGTTTGTCTTCTCTCTAGCTCTCCCAGTGACGACTCCATGTCGGCGCCTGCGCTCTCTCTCTCTCTCTCTCTAGGGAGAGAAATTAGAAAGAACGGGCCAAAGGGGAGTGATTTTCGCGGGGAAGGTCCAGTCCAATTTTTTCATGTCCTGTACTGTCCAGTTTTGAGTTGTGGGACGGGGATGAGTTGTTGTGGGCCCCTCCAGGTCCCTCAACAAAGATCGGAATCGTTTATTTTGCAGAGCTCGTTAAGTATGGAATCCACTCAAAAAGTTAGCTTGATTGAATATCGATAGATACATAAGCAAAATAAATTTGTAAAAAAAATACAATGACAATTTTTATTGAAACACAAAATTGTCCATTTCTTTTTGTACAAATATATTTTGATCATGTACCGATTGATATTCAATCAAGCTAATTTTTTGACATGGTTAATATAATTGGCGAACTCTACAAAATGAACGATTTTGATTGTTATTGTGGGCTTGAGAGGGGCCCAAATTGGTCCCGCAACAACGATCGGAATCGTTTGTTTTGTAGAACTCGTTAAGTATGGAATCCCCTCAAAAAGTTAGCTTGATTGAATATCAATAGATACATAAGCAAAATAAATTTGTAAAAAAAATATAATGACAATTTTTATTGAAACACAAAATTGTCCATTTCTTTTTGTACAAATATATTTTGATCATATACCGATTGATATTCAATCAAGCTAATTTTTTGACATGGTTAATATAATTGGCGAGCTCTACAAAATGAACGATTTTGATTGTTA
>BPLS01000540.1:417064-444235 GCA_019656275.1 Rhododendron kiyosumense
TTGTGGGCTTGAGAGGGGCCCAAATTGGATCGGACGAGACATTAATAAACTGATATGAACTTCCCCAATTTTCGCACCCTTTTTTTAACATTTCTCTCTTTTTATTTTTTAGTGTTTAAAATATGTGTATTTTTTCATTAAAAAAAAAGAAAAGAAAAGAGTGAATATTAGAAATTGTTAGTTGGTGTTCCGGTTTCTAAAAAAAGAACTTTTTGGAAAATGAAGGTAATTTCAAACTCAAAAATTATGTATTTACGCAAATAATTTTTCTACCAATATGGATCTTGTTTGATAGATTTCATTGAGATCTTTAATACGGTGCAAAAAAAATCAAAAAATTATTTTTCATTTTCATTATATTTGAGTTTGAAAATTGGAGACAAAGAACTTTTTAAAAAAAAGAAGGCTCAGTGGAATGGAGAGCAGTAATCTGTTGCGTTCTTAGGTTGTGGCGTAGACTAGACGATCAAGATCACCTGTCCGCCCGCATTACCAGTACCTGACCTTTGTGCGTTTGAAATGCTGCCACATTACCCAAGTCTGAAACCTTCTGCGAACTTACTGAGAAATAATTTTCACACTTTCCTTTTCATGGAGGCGGGGGCTGCTCCCCTTGCAGCTTCCCTTGCAGCTGCCCGGCCTTTCCGGGCCCACTCCAGTCTCGCTCAGATAATCGGAAACGTTCACTTTGTAGAACTCGTCGAGTAGAACAACCATGTCAAAAATCAGCTTGATTGGATATCATTAAGTACCTGATCGGAGCCCATATAACTCTCGGTCCATGGGTTACAATGGTTTTGATCCAGTGTTTCGGATCCATTCTTTTTAAGATAAAAAGGTTCCGATCAAGTACTTAATGATATCTAATCAAGCTGATTTTTGACATGGTTGTTCTACTCGACGAGCTCTACAAAGTGAACGTTTCCGATCATCGGAGCGAGACCAGAGTGGGCCCGAAAAGGCCGGGCAGCAGCAAGGGGAGCTGCAAGGGGGGGAGCAGCCCCCCGCCTCCCCTTTTCATGTTCACATTTCTCTTTTTTGGATTCACATGAATTTATAACATTATTTTTGGATGTATGAAAAGTTTATTGAAAAAAATGTAACATAGTAAATTCATGCGGATAAAGACAGAAAAAGATAATGTAGATTGTAAAAAGGAAGTGTAAAAATCACTTCTCAAATTTATTTACCATTTTCTATATGTTTTTTAGTTTTTTGGGAAATTTTTTTTCATATATTGATTAATTTTGATGAGAAGAAACACAACTTGGGTGAGGATTGAAAACCGTGAAGGAAAGTGTTTTAGACCGGAACTTGAAGGAAAATGAGAGGAAATGGGGAGAAAAAAAAAGGAAAAAAGTTTCACTATGCACAATACTTGAATTTGCTATTTTCTCTCATCTTTCTCTCCAAAGTCCAGACCAAAAAATGGAGATTTTTTTTTTTTTTCGAACTTTTTGCTTAGAGTTTTTTTTCCCCCCAATTTGTGTGGCTAGGAGGGCCCATATTTTGAGTAGGATTTTCAAATAGGCAGGTGTGTTTTTAAGTGTATGCAATAGAATTACTGCTTTGTTTTATGTGAAGAAGGAGTAGTATTAAGTTAGTTTAATGGGATTTTGCCCTTTGCGGAAATTGATATTGACAATCCGAAAATTGATGCAGGTACTCCAAAATCCGTCATTGTGTTTGGTTTGCAATTTTGAGATTGATTTTTTAGATAAAAAAGTTCTATAGATTTGCATATTTTTCCTTCTTTAGTAATTTTTTTTTAACATTTTGACAAACTCTTTTACTTTTTGAATAGAGGTACGCTATATACATCCAAAAAATAATAAATAAATAAATAAATTGACAAAAAATACTAAAGACAAAAAACACGGATGACGAAACAGTCAAAAGTTTTGGAGAGATTATTTCTGAGAGGAGAACCAAACAAAGTGGTCCTATAATTCCAAAGCCACTTTCTTTTATTTTTTGGAGTGCTTTTATCAATTTTTGGAGTGTCAATATAATTTCCCTTTACCCAGCCATTAGGTTTTTCCAATTGTTTTAACTACTTTAAATGGACTGAACGGGCTAAAATTTATAAAATACGAATTTCGAGACAGACTATTCTTTTCACATATGTCAACTAAAAATTCATTTATTTGTTTTAGGATTTGGATTTTGGACTCTATCTCTGCGCACGGTCTCCAATAAATTTTCTCTATTTATTTCTCTCCACTCATTACCTCAAAATCCAAACCAAATCTAAAATTCCAAAACGAACAAGCCCTTAGCAAAAAATAAATCGTCTGAAGTCGCATGCCAATAGGAGTTTGCTCTTTGAAGTGGCGTCCACGCCTGCGAAGGGAAATCACTTTATGTTTTTGCTTCGCGACTTCGCCGGCATTGTGGCTTTTGGATTACTGCATTGGGAAAGATAGATTTCGTTGTGTTGCATTGATCACTAAGGTTTTGAATCTCGAAGGGAATTGTTGTCTAGATTCATACTTCACGTGTCCCGACCATGCCTTTGAGTGAGTGGCGATGTGAAGAGGTCCCTGGTCTTAAGCTACAATTAGTCCTTTCGATTCTTCTTGTTGTTGTACCTTTTCATGGTTTTGATTGAAATCTACATAATAAAGGAGGAGGGTTTTTGAATCTTATCTCTCTATAAATTCTAACCATGATTTGCTCCATAAATTATACGACTCTCCCCCTCTCTCTCAAACAATAGTAACTAATGGATGCCCGTGCCTAAAGGCACAACACAACGCATTCAAAACACAGTCTAAAGACACGGCGTAACATGTTTTTTGAAACAATTGGAGTAAAAAATTGATCATTGCCCTATTTCTCTTTTTTTATTTTATTTTATGGAAACATGTTTCTTTTTGGGTTTTTTTATTTATCAAATACCATTGGACATGAATTTTCTTTTTTCCTTCCCTGCAATGATTATCCCTTTTTTTCCCATTATCTACGACTATTCCCTTTTGTGTTTTTCTTAGCCATTGTTTCAGCCTTTCGACAAAAAAGTGTAAAATCTATATCAAAACTTTTAATCTATAAAGACATGAAGAACTGAAAGTTTTTTTTGTCAGGATTCAGACATTAAGAACCCATATACTACCAAGCCTGATAATCGTTTTATTGAACCTCTAGAATTAACACATCAATACACCAATCAAAGATTGAAACTTCAATGCAATAAACTTTTTCATGGATTAAACAACAATTTAAACACCAAGCCCGATAATAGTATTTTTTTCCTTCTGTTTTTCTTCGTTTTGAAGATTAAATAGCAATTTTGAAAAACCCTATAGTCTCGTGCAAAATTGAGGATAGGGGGATTCTTACCGGAAGGAGAGAACCAAATGGATTTTTTCGTGGATATGAAGAAGATGTGTATAGTGATTGAGGCGATCAATCGGTGATGAATTGAGGGGGGCTCCAACCCAAAACGTCGAATGAATTGGTGGGCACTGAGTGTTTCGTTGTGCGTCGAGAAGTGGGTTTTAGGAGAGAGAGAGAGAAAGATATATATATATATATATATATATATATATATATTTAAAGACCATAACTATGGAGGGAGAGAGGAGAGAAGAGAAAGAAAGACAAACGTGAGACTTGTTAATAGGTTGGAATCAATGATTCAATCCAACGGTTGTAACCTATTGGAATTTCGATCCGACAGCTAGAGACGTGCTTTTGTTTGTATGAGTAGATAAAAATTGCTCTATTTTATAAAATAGACTAGTGCATGCCCATGCCTGAAGGTACGGCGCAACACGTTTCTGTCATACGTTTGGCGATAGGGGAAAGGGCGAGAGAAAGGGATGTGTTGGTGCTATAATGATTTGATCACATTGTTACCTAGGGAAAGGGATGTGCTAGTCATGTAGTGATTTGATCAAACAATACCATTCAAACGAAAGAGGAACAAAGTCCACAATAAATAAACTCCCAATTTGAATACTTTTTAAGATACATATGTTATCTTGGTAAATCTTCTAAAAAGTGTTGAATTCACTTTGCCGTGTTCCCAGCATTTGCCCCGGTAATAATACCTCATGTGGCGTGTCTAGAGATGTCTCCACATGTTTCTGTTTTGTTGCGTGTCCTCGCAGTATTAGACTACAAAGTCTATCCAAAAATTAAGAGAACTACACAAAAGTGAGCATAAAGAATTAATTAAGTACTTTCCACTATTTTCACTCTATCAAACATGTATTTTAACAAACACAAAGTGACCATCTTTTAAAGACAAATAACAAAAGTTATAGATAAAAAAATTCTCATCCTAAACAGCAAAATTGATTTTTTTTTCTAAACAGCAAAACTAATTTCCCCAAACATGTCTCAACGTGTTATTTTCGTTGTGTCGCGTGTCCTTGTAGTGTTGGACCACAAAATCTATCCAAAAATTAAGAGAGCTACACAAAAATGGGTATAAAGAATTAATTCACTCTCCACTATTTTCACTCTGTCAAATATACATTTTAACAAACACAAAGTGAGTCTTTTTGAAAGATAAAATCTATTTTTTTTTGTTTAAACAGCAAAAAAAATTTCATCCTAAACAACATTTTTTTTTCCTAGTAAGACTCCCATCAAAAAAATCTCCATCCTGATAAGTGCCGAAATATTGATATTTTGGCTCTTCAAATTACACTTGTTAGTCATTTATATTTGTTATCTGATATTTATTTTGCTTTTATTTTACTTATAGGTTGATCGAGCTTATTGCCCAAAATATTAGATAAAAAGAAGAGTTTAATAAAGTTTGGGGTAAAGCGCAGAATGCTTCAAAGTTAGATTGTTAATTTACTAAAGCATGAAGTTCAAGGGGGCTGAATGTAATTTCTGCTTGAAATCCTATATAAGCAATGGAAACCTACTGCCTTTCGGCAGTGAGCTTTTGGGAGAACAGGGAATTGGACACGCACGGAGGCCGGAGCTTTTGGAACGGGAAATTGGTTTTGGTCGTGGAGATTAATTCAACATCATCTGATTCATCTCTTTCGATGGCCGGCTAAATCCTCCTTCTAGGGTGTAGATGAAACTCGAACTCTGAGTAACCCTTTATGTTTTGATTTAGGTTTTATTATTCGAATCATGGTTGTATGACTTTCAATGATTTATTTATGATATTACTTCATTCCAGCAAATCTCGTGTATAATTTCCTAGGTTTTATGCACGTTCATACAACGGTTTTAATTGTTTTGTGATAACTGGTTAGATGGATTATACTACGTAAGACGAGTCGTGCTGGTAAGACGATTCGTGCTAGGCGGAGATAGTCCATGCCGATTGGTGATTCATAAATTATTTTTTTGGAGATATAGCTAGGGCTTGCAATCTTACGGTATCCAGATTGATTCGAATAGTTGACCTGTAATCGAAACATATTTAGGTTACGAGGGGGAAGAGTGGATTCGAAACCCTAGATCTTTTCTCTCATAAACTCTTTCTCACTTTTTATTGCTTATTTTTATTCAACTTTAAATATTTTAGAAATCAACAATCAAATTCTTTTATGAATTAAGTTAGAAATTAATTAGAACAATTGCAATTTAGCCTTCGTAATCCCTGAGGACAAAACTCGGAGTACTTACCGCTATCTTTTAGATAGTAGTAGTTATTCTGTTTTATTAATTATTTTTGATACGGAAATGACACGATCACATCCTAAACTGCAATTTAGGCCACATTAATTTTTCCGCTGGAAGACCCTAAGGAATCGATTTCGTGGACGGCTAATTGGTGGAGGAGCTTTGTGGGCGCTGTTTTTTTTTTTTCCCGGAACGCCGAGGAGTGGGTTCTGCAGAGAGGGGGGAGGGAGAGAGATTTACTATGGAGGAAGAGAGAAGAAACTAGAGGAAACATGATGGAGAAGAGAACTCTCTCTCTCTCTCTCTCTCTAAAAAACCAAAACCCCTGAACTAATCTTTGCTGCCGCCGCCGGGGGGGGGGAGGTGCCCTCCTCCCCCCGGGCTTCCTCCTCTTCTCTCTCTCTCTCTCTCCTCCTTTCTTTTTTCTCCCCAAATTCAAGCCCAATTTCTCTTTCTCTCACCATTTTTTTCTTACCGTCGTTTCGACTTCCGTACCTCACCTCTCCTGCTTGCCGCTTTGGTTCTCACCGATCACCACATCTGGGGGTGTTCAGTTGTCCTAACGGCTAGGGTCCAACGGCGGCCAGAGGTTTGAGGTAGAATGGATCCCACCACATTTTCCTTTGTTGGACAGGCGTGGGTTTTTGCTTAACGGCTCTGTGGGTCTTTTTGGCCGGAGGTTGGCTGTGGAAGTTTGGGGGAGGTGGTGGTTGGAAGACTCGGCACAACGGTGGTTTCGGTGTTGATGCATGGAAGTGCTCAATTTCTGGTTTCCCAAATCGTTTGTAAGAACCAAATCGCCAACTCCTCAGCGGTTGTTCGCGGGGTTCGCATTGGCGTCAGATTACTAGCTTGTCGTCTGTTTGGTGGGTGGTGGTGGCCGTAGGTTGCGGGTAAGGGTGGAGGTGGCTGGTGATGGTTTCGGCAAGTGGTGGTGTGGTTGGAGGCGGTTGGTGTGGATGGAGGCAGCTGTGTGTTTTAAGAGGCTGGGGTTTCAGGAGGTTGTTAATGGTGGCTTGGGTTGGTGGAGGGGGTGTGTATTGCAGTAGCGACTGTGCGTGATTCTTGTTGGTGTTTGGAAGAGTTTAGGATTTGTTTTGGCTCTTTTTGGACCAGGTCCATGTGGTGGGTTTTGTCCCATCATTTTATTTTCTTTTTCATCCAACCCTTAGTTGGATTCCCCTCCCCCTCTCCCCCTACTTGATGTGCCATTTGTCAAGTGTTCTTAATAAAACTTTTGTTGCCTATAAAAAAAAAACAATGATGGAGAAGAGGAAAACTACTGGGTAGACATTCGTGGGAAATAGGTTAGAATCAATGATTTAATCCAACGGTTGTAACCTATTGAAATTGCAATCCAAAGGTTGGAGGGGTGCTCATATTTGTATGGATAAATAAAAGATCACTCTGTTTCTTAATACAGATATGAAGAATAACATATAATCCGTGTGTACACACTACAAATAATCATCCAAATCACATAAATTCGAGCCAATAAATTCAAACTCGATAGTATGTTGCATTCACAAGATCCTATGTTATTTTCTTTTCGTATGCAACTGTAGGAAAATCAACCTAAACAAAAACAACTTAAAAGCAAATAAATATTGAATTGAAAATATAATTAAGCTTTTTAAGGAAATAACCTAAAAGCAATCAATTGAAAGAATTTATCAGTCACAAAGTTAGGAGATTTATATTAGAAAGTATGTTTTCAATTGGACAGATATGATCTATTGAAAATTCGATTCGATGGTTGTAGAGGGTGTGGTTTGTATGGATAGACAAAACTGCTCGGTCTATATTATTTTCTTTTCGTATATGACTGTAGGGAAATCAATCTAAAAGGAAACAAATTAAAAGCAAATATTAAATTGAATGTAAGAGAATCAACTTTAGATAGAAATCAATTATTGAGTTGACTTAAATTCAAAAAGATAATCAAGTTTTTTAAGAAAATAATCTAAAAACAATCAATTAAAAGAATTTACCATCACAAAGTTAGGAGATTTATACTATTAGGAAACATGCTCTCAATTGGACGGATATGATCTATTGAAAATTCGATCCGATGGTTGTAAAGGGCGTTGGATTTATATGAACAGACAAAAACTGTTCTGTTTTATAATATAGATTGCACAATTGCTATTAATTAGATTTCACGTTCAAAATTCATATCTCACTCTCTCCTCCTCCTCCTCCTCCTCCTCCTCCTCTCTCTCTCTCTCTCTCTCTCTCTCTCTCTCTCTCTCTATTTTTTTTCTCTTTTTAAATGGTTATTTTAATTGCAAAGCTCTCATAATTATCCAATTTGTAACAGGATTGTCTACCTTTAGGTCGACATTTGATTTTGTAATAATTCCCTCCCCTCCAAACCAATAAAAATAAATAAATAATAATAACCAAACATTCTATATTCTCTCTTTGTGTGTGTGCTATTTTGAAATTTTGAACGATCCATCGGTATTACATGAACATGTTGATACTTTGTTCATGGTTACAGTGTTGATTTACATGTGTGCTGATTGTTCAATTCGCGTCTTTGGGCACAAGCATGCACTAAAAGAACTCTATTTGAACCTAATTTTTAAAAAAATTATTCCTGTATAAATCAGTTCTTTTTGCGGGAGTGATCAATATATAATTTCGTAATTCATTTTAATTATATTCAAAATGCGGTGTGCCGTGTCTTTAGGCATGGATAAACCCTATGGCATTTTTATTATAAATGAAATTCGAGCGGAGAGGCACGGACAAACCTTATGGCGTTTTGATTATAAATGAAATTCGAGCGGATCAAAAAAAAAAAAGTCCCTAGCTACTTCAAACAGATGTCAAGAGGTTTCTGTTGAACAATGATGCGGCACTCGCGCCTCCCTTTCTGGTGACAAAATTTTCCACGGTGTGACCCGGCCCTTGAGAATTTGGACCAGTACGACTGTTATGGCAAATGTTGAGGACGAATATTCCTCGAATCGAAAAATCATGATGGCAACAAGAAATTACTACTACAAGCCGAATATTCATCGTATGGTCTACGCAACAACCTTGGTGACACGCTTCCCTGTTTTCTTTGAAAAAAGCAGATGGAAAATTCTGCGGTTCCAATTTTCCAGCTGCCTAAAGTACTTTACCACCAGCGGCCCACGGTAAGTGCCATGCAAGATTTTTAAACCATGGGATGTATCCGGTTGACAGTTGCGAGGATTTGAACTTGAAGGTGGAGCCCGGAAAACATTTTCCGTGTTTCATTTGAGTTTTAAGGGAGGTTTTTGAGATAATGAGTGAGAAGAGACAGATAGAGAAACGAAGGTAATAATTAAAGAGAAAAACTACTAGGAACTATGTGCAAAGAGAGAAGTTCGATCTAGAGACCCGAAACGAAGACAGTGTTGGAGCATCTCCAAAGTAATGCTCGATCTGCAAAACGAGGGTACAAAGATTTTCATTCTTAGAGCATGGCCATTTGGCTCTTTGAGAGCATTTTTAGTAGTTCATTTTCACAAGATCTAGAAACTTTGTAGTGCACAGCCACACTACGGGGTTGTAGTGCAGTCGATCTAGTCATCTATTTTGGCACGGCCGGCTCGAATTTAATTTAACCTTCTATTGATCTGGACAGTTCATTGCTCGAATTAAAATTTGAACCGTCCATTACTAAAATGAACGATTAAATCGGCCACACTACAATCCTATAATGCAGCCCGATCTTCAAAATCATGTTTTGTGAACACTTTTTGCATAGCCTTGTAGACTTGTAGACTGTTAGATCCATTGGGTACACTTTTTGCAAGAGAGGGATTAAGGTAGTGTTCGGATAAATAAGCCAAAGTGGCTTATTTTTTGTCCTTATTCAAATTTTTTTCGTCTCACGTGGCTTATTGTCAATTTTTTGGGGATTATTGCATCCTCACGACAAGAGGAATCTAAAAAGTAAAAAATTTTGACCGAAATCCAATTTTTTTTGAATAAAGACGAAACAAGTGGCTTATTGGCTTATTTTCGTTTTTTCGAGGGTTTATGTGGCTCATTTTTGGAGGGAAAACCAGTGGCTTTTTTAGAAGAACAACCCCTAACCAGCTGGTAGACTGTAGTTGATAGATTGCATAGCCTAGCAAGAAAACCATAAGTTAGGGCCATTGGACTGTCCCCCATAAGTTAGACCATCCCTATTCGTATTAAAATTTAAGCTGTTCATAATTAGAATGAATGGTTAGATCGACTATATTATGATCCTATAAGATAACCCATCCTACACAATCATGTGGTGAACACTTTTTGCATAGCCTTGCAGACTGTTAGAACCATTGGACACTTTTTGCAGCTGGCAGGTTGATAGATTGCATAGCCTAGCAAGAAAAAGAAAACCATGAGTAGAAGAGACTTGTCAAAGAGGGTACTGAATGTACCCACCACAATTAAAAAATCAAGGAGTGCCCTCCAAGGGTATATACCACCGATTCTAGAACGTAAAATGGTGGTCCAATAAATGCTTCCAGAAACATATGATAGATAGTACTATATTAAAAAGAACTTCGGTTCCGAAGTAATGATCTCTAAAGTAATGATATTTAATTAAACTGATTTTTTGCATAGTTATTTTATTTAACGAACTCTACAAAATAAACGATTCTGATCAACAAAGCGAAACCAAGGTGGACTCTAAAATTGGGACAGCAGTCCCCTAGCGTCCAGTCATAAGGCGTGTTCAAAACTATCTATTCAGACCCATAAATTTTGTACTAAAATATTAGTAAAGCATTTTTGTCAATCCAGCCATATCAAACGTATGCAAATTCGTAAATTAAAATTTGTGTATATAGCATCGTACTACGTAAAATATCTTTCACAGAAAATGAAGACTCAAAATTGACTACACAATTCTACCATTTCTATATATTTTTTTTATAACAAAATATTTTCGTTAGTTTACGTGCAAATCAACTAATTTCGGGACGGACAAATTAACGTCCAATACCCAAGTTTTTGGATGTCGGAGTCTTTACAAAAGCTGACCGTTGAACATTCAAATTACCATATACTAACCCAAACTCCCTCTTTTCCATTTTCAAACTTTCTTCTCCATTGTGACTATAAAACGTAGACTCCCTCCACCCTCTCTCCCCAGAACATATAATCAGAAACCAGAGAGAGAGAGAGAGAGAGAACCTTTCCATACACAAAAACCAACACAATGCACAAGAGTTCATCATCTTCATCTTTCGGCCCAGGAGGCCTAGACATAGCCCAATCCTTCTTCAAACCAACCCAAAAAACCGCCCCGCCTACCACCCCAATCAAACCCACCAAGATCTCCATCGTCGGAGCCGGCAACGTCGGCATGGCCATAGCCCAGACCATCCTCACCCAAAACCTCGCCGACGAGCTCGCCCTCGTCGACGCCTACCCCGACAAGCCTCGCGGCGAGATGCTCGACCTCCAGCACGCCGCCGCCTTCCTCCCCCGCACCACCATCCTCGCCTCCGACGACTACGCCGTCACCGCCGCTTCCGACCTCTGCATAGTCACCGCCGGCGCCAGGCAGAACCCCGGCGAGTCCAGGATGAGCCTGCTGCAGAGGAACCTGGACCTGTTCAAGAAGATCATACCGCCGCTCGTGAAGTACTCGCCCGACACGGTTCTGCTGATCGTGTCCAACCCCGTGGATGTGTTGACTTGCGTTGCGTGGAAACTTTCGGGGCTCCCTTCGAATCGGGTTATCGGGTCTGGTACGAATCTGGATTCTTCCCGGTTTCGGTTCTTGATCGCGGATCACCTTGACGTCAATGCTCAGGATGTCCAGGTACGTACGATGCATAAAACAGAACTTTCCTGGTTTTTTTTTTTTTACTTGCGTGATTTTGGACCAGGTGTGTTCCACTAAAATGATGTCTCTTTTAAAATGAGAAATAAGTATTTAGAGATTGTTTGGCTAAATAAATCAAGTATTTTATTTATTTATTTTTATTTAATTTTTTTTCGCATTTGTTATTTTTTCGTTAATTTTTTTGAGATTATTGCTTCGGCATAAAGAGAGAAATTTAAATAGTAAAAAGTTAATATTGAAACCTAATTTTTTTGAATAAAGATAAAAATAAATTAATAAACCGATTTTTACGTCTTTATTTTAAAAAATTAATTTTGATCATAATTTTTTATTTTCTAGATTTCTCTCATTATAACAAAGTAAAAACTCTAAAAGATTGACAAAAAAAACTAGTAAATATGAAAAAAAATTGAATGAGGATAAAAAAATAAGTCACTTACCTTAGTTAACTTTAACTGAACAAACCCTTAAAAAATAGCAAGAACTTTTGCTCAACGGGGCATGAATTGTTTTTTTGAGTTTTTCATGAAGGTTTTTTGTTTTCATTGCTAACGAATCACCAAATTGCATACTAATTAATCATCGTAATATGGTTGGTTTTAAACCAGGCTTATATTGTTGGGGAACACGGCGATAGCTCGGTGGCGCTGTGGTCAAGCATCAGCGTCGGAGGAGTGCCCGTACTGAGTTTCCTAGACAGGCAACAAATCGCGTACGAGAAGGAAACATTGCAGAAGATTCACAAAGAAGTGGTGGAGAGTGCATACGAAGTAATAAGCCTCAAAGGTTACACATCATGGGCAATCGGGTACTCGGTGGCTAGCCTGGCTCGAGCCATACTGAGGGATCAGAGGAGCATCCACCCGGTCTCCGTCCTCGCAAATGGGTTTTACGGTATAGGTACCGGTGGCGACGTGTTTCTGAGCTTGCCCGCGCGGCTCGGTCGGAGCGGGGTCATGGGTGTGGCTAATGTGCATTTGACTGATGAGGAGGAGAAGAAGGTGAAAGACTCTGCTAAAACCATTTTGGAGGCGCAAAGCCAGTTGGGTATTTGAGAGTTTATCATGTTATAGGGCCATCTTGTATGTTATGTTAACCCTGTTTTGAATATCAGATATTAATATTGGTTGTTGTATTTGTATTTTAGAATTGGTCCTTATCCTTGTTTAATTAGGCGGTATTTTGACTGGTAAATTTCAATTTGTAGGATTAAAGTGAGAATTTGTAAGCCTCGAATATTTGGGAAATAATAATAACTCAACAACGACCATATGTATATATTGGTACTGTTGTTTACTCGTATAATTTAGGTGATCTGACCGGTACAGTGGTAGTGGTGGAGTGATGATGGTGGTGGTGGTGGTGGTGGTAGCGGAGTAATACTAGTGGTGGTGGAGGTGGTGGTGGGAGTGGTCGTGATGGTAGTATGGTGGTTGAATAAAAGCACACAATAATTCAGTCACAATTAACTAGCTCAAAGTCACTTATAATTTTTTTACTAAACTTTTTTAGTCTCCATTTAAGCGACATTGGTCAGCAATGTAAAATCTGGCTATTAAATCTACTTAATCACTTACTAGAGGTCGGGACACACATAATACATGTGCAAGTTGAATTTTAACAAAATTTGATCAAATAAATAATAAGTGGAAAGCTATTGAGCAAATTTTGTCAAAATTCGACTTGTACACGTGTTGCGTGCGCTTTCCTGCATTAGGTAAGCGAGGAAACCAAACCTCGAGTTCTTGATTTCTTGTTACCTTCTCGGACATTCGGAAGTTGGCATCATGGAACAAGCGAGGTTGCGTGTGTGAGCGCAGAGGCTGGGCGTGAGCTTAAGAGGTAACTAGGCAGCGCCTTTGCATTACTAAGGTTCTGTTTTTTGCACTTAACTTATTTTCCATCTTCATTTCAAATTTTATCTCATTTTGAATCCAATAATTGTGTACTTCAATTTCAATTATTTCTCTAGTTCTATTTTTAAAAAATAGTTTTGAAGAATCCTCTATTTTCTTTCTTCATACTCCAAATATAGATGATGAAAATCAATTCTCTAAAAACAGAGGCAAATATGAAGGATAGATTGAAGTGCATAATTCCTCTAAAATAGAGGAATGAAGGAAGATTTAGAGTTATGGAATACATTAAAGATGCTCTAACTATTTGACTTACATATGGCAGTAAAACTAATCCAAAATGGAGCAAAGAACAAAGTTAGAAGGGAAGTGCACATGCATTACTCAAACTTGGTTTGCTACTTTTCTTTCTACAACCGAAGGTAGGGTCACCGCATTTTGACCGTTCACCACCCGCCTATTGAGGCCCACTCCGGGCTTCAAAAAAATACAGAAAAATATTTATAAATTTTAAAATAATATTTTATGAGATCATGTAAAAAATCAGCTCTAACAGATATTGGTAGGTATGTTTTTTGGAATTTATAGGAACGAAACTGTTTAGTTTTGCAGTTTCGTCCCTACAAATTCAAAAAATATATCTACGGATATCCGTGAGAACTGATTTTTTACAGAGTCTCATAAAATATTATTTTAAAATTTATAAATATTTTTTTATATTTTTTTAGGGCCCAAAAAGAACCCCAGTTAACGTGCGATAGACGATCACCGCGAAATCCATGGGTAACCGTAGTCCTACTCTTTGTACAAAGTGGCAGATTTTTTTTTCCTCTGCAGCAGTGGGATAGACGGTCCTCAATAAAAATAGAGATGTGTTACATGTGTACATAATAAAGTTCAGGACTTTTCAAAAATTTGACTGCAGAATACCTTGAACACTGTGAATGAGGCTGACTGTAGGAAGAGGAATACTGTACGGAGTAAAAAGGAGGCGGGTAGCGGTAATGGACAAAAAATGGAGAGAGGAAGGGTGTTCCGGTTTGGCGGTTTCTAAAAAGGAACTTTAAAAAAAATAGGTAATTTTAAACTTAAAAATTATGTGTTTATATAAATAATTTTTCTATTAATATAAATTTTATTTGATAAATTTCATTCAAATCTTTTAAACAGTAAAAACAATTTAAAAATTATTTTTTCTTATTATTATATTTAAATTTGAAATTACTCTTAAAAAAAGCGGAGCAAGGAGAGGTCTCAATTAGATCTCTTTGTGGCTGTTTGTTGCGTCGAGAAGAGGTTTTTTGCAGTGTGAAAGTGACGGGTCAGAGAGAAAAGTGAATTTTCGTTTGACCAAAAAAAAGAAGAATGTGGGAGAACGTGGGCTGTAGCATTTTTTTTTTTAGAAAATGACGGCCAATGACGTGTTTTGATAATTAATATCCGTCAAGAACATTTCAGTATTAACAAATGTTCTTAACTTATTTTTAACAGGTATTAATTATCAAAATACATCTTGAGCCATAATTTTCCCCTTTTTTTTTTTTATGATCCGCGGCTGTAGCAGTTGGGTTAGAAGTGATTTTTTTACCTTATTTGTCCTTGACAGTTTTTTTTTTTGGTAACGTACTCTCTCTGTCCTAATTTGTTTGTCTAATTGTCGAAATTCGAGTCTTTCAAAAATATATTTATATCTTACATTTTATAATATTTTTTATGATTTTGTATAATAAAACTAATTGAGATCTACCAAATAAGATTTATTTTGCATGTTAAAAACATTACGAATTGAAAATTATAGATAATTTATTTAGAGGTTAAACGCTCTTAAAAAGTCAAAAAGGGGGACAAAGAAATTGGGACCAATGGAGTAAATAATTGTAAAAATGTTTTTTCGTTAGGGATAATAAAGAAAATTACATTTGTGACACAGCTTCATTTTTAGGTTACACCAAAGTGGACTCCCCCTTTATATATTGTTACACCAAAGGAGACTCTCCCTTTATATATTAGAATAGATTACTTTTGTGACAACTTCATTTTTAGGTTACACCAAAAGGGACTCCCTCTTTATATATATTAGAATAGATTACTTAATTGATTCAATTTTAAGTGCTGAATTTAAGTTAATAAACAACCACATAGTGTGTAAAATGTTTGCAAAAAACATGGCTAGTCCAAGAGCAGATTTATAGTGAGTTGGAAAATACACTAGCAAACGTGGCTATTTATTCAATTTTTCGCGTTTATTAGTTTTGTGCCTTACTTTTATGGATTATTAACTTGATTCTTCTCGAAGAAAGGAATTGAAAAAGTAAAAAATTATGACTTTTACTCAAATATTTTTAAAAATATCAAAAGAAAACCCAAAAGCCTCAGTAATTTATAAAAGTTAATCATAAAAACTAATGGACACCGAAAAAAAATTGAATAAAAATAAAACACCCAAAAAAATTTAGCGGAACTTTAGCCGTGGTGGAGTATCATTTTTGGTCTTCTGTAACTTTGCCCTCACAATTAGGGACTCAGGGGGCTGCTCTCCCCCAAGGGGGAGAGCAGTGTGCTGCTGCCCCCTTTTTCGGGTCCATCCCGGTTTCGCTTCGATGATCCGAATCGTTCACTTTGTAGAGCTCGTTGAGTAAAACAACTATGCAAAAAATCAGTTTACTTGGATATCATTAAGTGCCTGATCGGAGCCTATATAACTCTTGGTCCATTGGGAATAATGGATTTGATCCAGTGTTTCGGATCCATTCTTTTCAAAGTAAAAAGGCTCCGATCAAGCACTTAATGATATTCAATTAAGCTGATTTTTTGCATAGTTGTTCTACTCGACGAACTCTACAAAGTGAACGATTCGGATCATCGGAGCGAGACCGGGATGGGCCCGAAAAAGGGGGGAGCAGCACGCTGCTCTCCCCATCCCACAATTTTACTCTTATTACACACTTGCCCCAAAGACACATTTTTTTTTTTTTTGAACCGCTCGAATGTCATTCATAATAAAAAAACGTCGTACGGCATCTACAGATTTCAAACAAAACCACAAATATGTATAACAAGAAAAACAAGAAGGACTAATTGAAAGTACCACTTTTTGCCCTTTATTCACACCTAACTTCTCTCTCGGAAAAGCAAACAGTGGTGGTTCCCTCCTCCTTTTTTGGTCAAGCGGAAAATCGGTTCCCTTCTTCTGTTTGACTATAATAGTTCCTCCGACAGACTCTGGTCGACCGATCCTTTGATCTGGATCGTGTCTCTCTCTCTCTCTCTCTCTCACCCCAGAGTTGTAGTAGAATTTAAATTTGTTGAATGCATATTCACCGTCATACGATAAAATCGAACCTTCGAGTTTTGTGACCCCGGGCAAAATCTAAACAATAGGCCTGATTGTAATCTATTCCATGTGTCTCAAATTTTTTGTCCGGTTCGCAAAATGGAGTGTTAAAAATAATATAATTTTTTCAAGAAAAAATTCAAACTTTTTTTACAAATTAAAAATAGTCATTGATATCTAGTAAGTTGTTGAAATTTTTTTGATTTTTTCTTGCAAAAATTGTATTATTTTTAATACTCTGTTTTGCGAACCAGATAAAGAATTTGGAACGGAGGGAGTATTTATTTTCTTCCTACCAATCAGTTTGTTAGATATTTTTGGAGAGTTACAACCTAAAATCAATTAACAATATGAAGTGGTATCTGGAATATATTAGCCAAAATTTGGGTGATTGTTTATACTTATTTTTGGACCTAGTCCTAGATAAGCGTTGTAGGACTATTTAATTAATATTTAATTAAATTGGGCCATAATGAAGAGTTATTGGGCTGAGATTAATGGGCCAAAGCAATACCAATTGAGCCCATTTAATTTTAGTCCAATCCGGATGTACACTCAAAAAATCATGGGCTATGGGTTACATGATTGAAGAATAAATGAGGCCCATTTAATCTTTACAAGGCCTTTTACATTTTGAAAGCCCATTGACAGGTTGTTGGGTGTTCAGACAAATAAGTCGAAATGGCTTATTTGTTGTTCTTATTCAAATTTTTTTCGTATCACTTGGCTTATTGTCAAATTTTTGGAGATTATTGCATATTTAGAGCATCTCCAATGGGAAATGTCAAATCCTACGTGGACATGTTAACGGTAACATTTGACACCAAAATTCAATCCAACCTAGCAGCCTTCTCTGATGCTAATCCTACGTGGATTTGAAGGGAATGACAAAGTTGTCAAAGTTGACAATCTCCCTCCTCCATGCCAAATTTCAAAAAATGACCATTTGTATATTGACTTAAGGGTTGGAGAGGGATAATTTGATGTTAAATTCTATTTATTTGACATCAAGGGTTGGAAAGGAAGGCTTTGATGTCAAATTGAAAATGTCAAAATGCCACGTCAGCCTTTAAAAAACGTTTGACATCTCCAATATGAAGCCATGGGTTGGAGATGCTCTTACGACAAGAGGAATCTAAAAAGTAAAAAAAAATTGACAGAAATCCAATTTTTTTGAATAAAGATGAAAAAATTTCAATAAGCCAATTTTTTCTTCTTTATTCAAAAAAAATTAGATTTCGGTCAAAAAAATTTATTTTTTAGATTCCTCTTGTCATGAGGATGCAATAATCCCCCAAAAAATTGACAATAAGCCAAGTGATACGAACAAAATTTGAATAAGGACAAAAAATAAGTCACTTTAGCTTATTTGTCCGAACACTCAAGATTTCATCTGGGAAAAATCTCACGGAAGAAAAAGAAGGAAGGTTATGGGATTGTTTGCCACTAGAGCTGCAAACTACTCGAGCCGAACCAAGCCGAGCTTTACATTGTTCAAGCTTGTTTATTAAGTTTTTAACGAATCCGAACTCAAGTTCAGTGAAAACTTAACGAGTCAAGCTCGAGCCGAGCGGACCGTGGCTTGACTCGAGCTCAAGCTTATTCACAAGCCTCAACGGACCAATGAAACATGTATAAATATCCTCGCATAGGCTTAATACATCCAAAAATAGGGAAATGATATTGGCACTCCAAAAATTGATGAGGCACTCCAAAAAACAAAGGAAAGTGACTTTGGAGTTACACTGTTTTGGAGTACCTGCATTAATTTTTGGAGTGTCAATATCATTTTCCCAAAAATATTTTGATTGTGAAGATATATATCTTTCATTTTCCTTTGGAACGGGGGTATACTGGTGTGCGTGTGCTCTCACCTCCGTTGGTTGACTGGAAAGTGAAAACGGAAAGAACAAATTATGAAATAACAATAAAATTTCTAAACTTAAGTATATATACCCCGATTCGCAAGCCGACTCGAGCCGAGTTTATCCTAGTTTGAGCTCGGTTCGTTTACAAACGAGCTGAAAAAATCAGCTAGAGCTCTTTCGTTTAACTTTCGAGCCAAATTTGAACGAGCTGAGCTGCGAGCCGCTCGCAAGCGACTTGATTGGTTTGCAACCCTATTTGCCACATGGCCATTTAACTCATGACTAAGTCAAATGGCCCATTACTTGTCAAATGCCCATAAAAGGAGGGAGTGGAGGAAGTCCACTATCTCTCTCCAACTTCCAATAACCACCCATAATCTAAAGAAGACATATGCTTTATTTAGCCAACTCCACAAAATCGCCAACAAAGAGAGAGGCTCAATCATGGGACACTTGTCACCACCAGATGAAGGCGGGAAATACTTGCATGCAAAATTGTGAAGCCCCTTGAAGCCTATAAATACAAGAATTCAATACTAAAAAAGAGTTCCCACACCAATTAAACTTAGTGATTAACCAAAGTCTTTCCAGCGAAGCAACTATATTTACTTTTTCTGCATTCAACTCAATTACTTCTTCAAATAATTCAGATGTTTACCTTCTTTGTACCTGACTTTGTTATTTTGATATAACAAAGTCCTTTTTTACATTGCTATTTTTCTTACACGGTTAGGAAATTTACGAAGTCCACGCTTGTGTCAAAACCACGAACTGTCACTACGATCTAGCCCTTAGGTTCGCAGCACTTTCGCCACTACAATTATGAAGTCAAAAAAGGGACATCCATTCTTTACATTAGATGCAACAAGTCTTGGCACGTCCTCGCTCAATCCTTGAGCCATTTAATGACCAAACAGTGGCTTAGATAAGTGATGTGTAAGATAAAATTTAATACTCCCCCTCATGTGCAACTTAGATACCGTGGAGATACGAATTGAGGAGATGAGTCGTGATGACCACATGAGGTGAGGTCACCTCAAACCTAACTCTAATATCATAGTACTAGTGCTAACCCATACCTACGGCACTACGCATCTCTGTTGGAAGGGGATGACAGTTGTGTGATTTAGGTGAAAACTATGGGCACTTAACTGGAAAGTGGGAGGATGCACTACAGCCTTTGGATGAAATGAATCTAAGCCGTTCCAACAATTTGTCCCTACACCCTTCTGTTTTATAATAGAGATTAGATTTCTTATAGGGTTCAAATGTAAAACCAATTGGCTGTAGGTGGCAAAGTTTTGAATACCGTTTCGGATAAGATACCGATTTTCTTACTGGTACAGTATATATCGGTACCGGCCAGATATTGGATATCATTTTGGATTTAGCGCTACTACCATTATATATAGTTATAAATACATACTCCCTCCGTCCCAAATTGAATGTCAATTTTTGATATCCGTGTCAATTTCAATTTTCTTTTAATATAGATTTAAAAAAATATGTAATATGAATCTTATTTGATAGTTTTCGATTAATTTTATTATACAAAATTTCCAAACTTATGAAAAATATTATAGATGAAATATATAAGTGATAAAAAATGACACGAGTTTCAAAAATTGTTATACTTTTTGGGACAGAAGAAGTAATTTTTTTATACCATCCAATTAATCCTACGTACCTCAAACAAAAAATTACACATTCATAATATTATTTATATTCTATTAAAAAATATCAATATAACTTAACAAAAATTTTACAAATACACTCAAAATTACACACCATCTCACAAAATACAAGGGTCCCACACACATTGTATGTGGTTGTGTGCGTGGAACTCTTGTATTTTTTGAAAGAATGTGTATTTGGGTGTGCAATTTTGGTGTGGTTGTAGCATATCTCATAACTTAATTACTACTCCTAATTTAAAAGGACAATGCTACTCATACAACGATCCAAACACAACAATTTACACAACTTCTTACATACATGTGGGGCCCGCACATAGTAGTGTGTGTGGAGCCCACATGTATGTGAGAAATTGTGGAAGTTGTTGTGTTTGAATTGTCGTGTGAGTATCATTTTTGAATTTAAAATTCCAACTTCGATCCAAAACACAGTCTACCAACTTCCAAGAAACGGTCAACCACAGCCATTTTAAACGTGAGAAAGTAAAGGGTAATTTTGTCATTGTGGGCTTTTGCCTTTTAGGGCTCTCGCTCATAACTTCTCTTCTTATCTCTTCTGCATCAGTTCTTTTCTACGGTGTCTTTCGCCGGAGGAGTTTTTTAGTGCCGAGCGGATATTGTCGGCGTGACACCCGCTCTGCGCATTTGAGCCGTCCGATTCACTTTTGGACGGCTCGAATTGAAACTTTCTCTCTCCTCTTACCCCAACACTTTTTCTCTCATTTTTTCTCTCTAAATTTGAGCAGTTCAAACACACAATGAATTGCTCGGATGCTTGAGCAAGCACCACGTGGTACCCGCTTGGCACTGAAAATTTTTCCCTTTCGCTGACCCCTCTCTCTCTCTCTCTCCTGTTCGATCAATCTTCTTCTCCCACCATTAGTTCCTAACTTGGTGTGTTGCCGGAGACGTAGAAGACACTGTCCGCGGTGGTTTTTGAAGTTAATAAGAGAAATCTAGTCGGTGCAATATACTAGACGAAATCAACGGTACTTGCTTTTCGACTGAAATTTTCTGAAATCTCCGATATTCTTCAGTAACCACTAGAATTGAGACCGGAATGAAATATGGGGTTCAAGGTACCGGTTTTTATTTAAAATGGTACGTACCGGTCGGTATAGAACGGTATTAACAACCTTGATAGGTGAAGTAGCCTCTCGAATATAATAACCAAGCATCTGATGACTCGGATCTCATTTCAGCAACTAACGATCAAGAGTCGTTCATTATCGAGATAAGATCTGAGTCATACGGTGCTGCGCACAACACCATCTCCCAATTCATTAGATGAACGGTGTGGGATAAAATCTCATACGTTTGAAAAAACATCTACTTGTCAAAAATGAATGTAGTAGGTGTAACTTTGTAAAAACTCTATAAAAGTGACATCATATTATATCGAAATAGGTTTTTTGTTTTTAACAAAAGAGGCTCAAAAAGTTGAAACGCTCTTAGCTTCAAGTAAATTGTCAATGGACCATTTAATCGTTGTAACTTGTTTCAATGATTGATAAAATTCTTTTATTGTCGAGGAAAAAAAAAAAACCTGACAATGGACTAGACCATATTTAATCCGATTCGATCCAAAAGAATTTGAATCCAATTCGAAAAAATTCGATAATCCGAATCAGATAATGTGAACCTTGACAACCACACAAACACTATGTGTACAAGGCCGATAAACTTGTTGAACGAGCCAAACGGTTTATTATTTTAAGTTTGCTTTAAACCTTAAGAAACCTAATAAACAAATAAAACATGATCGAGTTTTAGCTTGTTTTCGAGACAATCTGGTCTCAAACGAACTCCAATCATGCAAAACACAAGCTGATCTTCGAACCGATCTTGAATGAGTTTTTAACAGGTGAACATAAGCTCGAACTCGAGTATAACCTGTCAACATTTTTTTTTGTATGGCCCAATGTTGAATATTGGGCCTTACCACACCTTAGAGACTTCTACATTAAAGGCCAGCACGAGCCCCACAGGCCCGGCCCGTAGCTCTATTTCAACGATCAGATGACGTGTACCCGGTACAACTGCTGTAAACTACGAACAGACGAGAAAGAACCCTGGTCATCACCGTTGTTTCTCTTGGAAGAATTTTTCCGGTCAAAAAAAGAATGGCTGGCAGACTGAGCCACGTCGCGTCTCAGATCATGGGCGGAAACGGCGTCGTTTCCCGCTCCGTCGCTTCCTCCCTCCGGCTGCGCTCCGGCATGGGCCTCCCCGTCGGCAAACACATCGTCCCCGACAAACCCGTAAGCCTCTTCTCTTCCCCCAAAAATTCACGATCATCCCTTGATTTAATTAAATGCATATCTAATTTAGATTCAATTTCGGTTCACTTTACTTCAACTGTTTCTTTCTAAATCTCCTGGTGCATTTTGGAACATTTATGAAAACCCTAGAAAAAACGTTTTTACTCGTTTTTCAGATGCCTGTGAACGACGAGCTTATTTGGGACAACGGGACTGCGTATCCCGAGCCCTGTATCGATCGCATCGCCGATACAATTGGAAAGGTGAGCTCTTTGCTTCTGCTGATTGAAATTTGGCGCTAAATGACTTGGTGAGAATTTGGTTCGGTTTTTTGTGGTTTGAAGGCCCTATGAAGTTTCTTATGGTTGTGCATTTGTTTGTGTTGATAGTATGAAGCTTTGGGGTGGTTGTGCGGTGGTTTGAGTTGTTTCGCTGCTCTTGGACTGTTGGCTGTTTGGAATGACAAGGCCTCCAAGATCCCTTTTGTGAGTTACCATCACCCCTAATTTGGTTTTATGAGCCTCTATTATTTAGGATTGTATTTGGGTTTGGGGGAATGGATTGTGATTGTATGTTCTGCTAATCCCTTTGTGGAAGTATTGAACTCTCTTGTAGTTGTGGCGTTGGTGGTGGCTTTGTTTTCTCCACTCTTTTAGTGTTTAGCATGTGATTGAGATCGATCGAATCTTAAGCCATAGCAACTAGAGATAGCCTACTGATGGAGTTAGGAACACCTTTCCCTTTGAAAATCAGGCAAAATCAAGAGACCTTCTGAGACCAAAGTGAAGGACCAGTTGGGATGCACGAGAGCTTAGCAACATTATCCCAGATTTTCTTAGAGTATGAGCACCCAAAGAATAGGTTATCTAAGGACTCATCACGGTGGCTGCTAAGAGAGCATGTAGGATAATTAAGGATCCCCCAACTATGGAGTTTGTCTTTGTGCTGAGACTACGCCTAACGGCCATCCGAAGGATAAAGTTATCTTCGGATATGTTCTTATAACCAATCAAGCTTATGCCAATTTATAATAGGGTCGTGAACCCTTAACGCATCCCAAGTATAACAGACTTGGTACTTGGATGAAGAAGAATCAATCCAAATGACTGAATCAGGGGCATTTGGATTTGGAGGATAAGGAGGAGCATGAAGAGAAATGAATGGCTGAGTCCATCTTCATTATAGACGATACAAATACCTTAGCTTTAAAATAGATACCAGAAACCAAATCAAACTGAAGCCCATAGTGATCCAAGAGAGGCCCAGCATAGTGCCAGTTGTCATGCCAAAGAAAGTACAAGAACCATGCCCAGTGATTGTTTTGATAAAAGGCTTGCCTTTAGGCATAGCTTCCTCCATGTCCCAGAGCAAGATGACGCTACTTGTTGCAAGATGACACTACTTATTAAAAGGAAAAATGCAAGAGGACAGAAATTTCAAATTTGGGTCATTATCATTGACTTCTGCAAGAATCACCTAAGCCCTGCAAATGTCGCTTCCACTGAATTGTTGAAATCTGAAAAATATAAGGTTTGAACCTAGAAAAGATAAGGTGTATGAACCCTTAAACTAAGACTCATTTGGAGCTTGGTTTTGCACAGATCCATCCACAAGCCAACACATTTGTGAAGAATGGCTGCTAACTCCTAATATTAACGCAGATAAAGTATCACTTAAGGAGACATTCTAGGGGATGTTGCTCTTATAAATAAGACAAGATGGATGAATTAGGAAGTATGTTGCTCTTATAAATAAGACGTTCTACTTCACAATGTTTCATTGTACACATTGTGGGGTGTTTGTAAAGTGTCCCTAACATGATCCTTAGACACAAGTCACACAACAAAACTACATAAATTACGGAGTTTCTTCCGTGCTAACTGCTAAGATACTACATTTGAGAAGTGGCTGACATGGTTTGATGGTATTGCCAAAAAAATGGTGGTTTGATAGTTTGGCTGTATGGACAGTGACAGATTAGTAGCATGGCTTAATGGAGGTCCTCTCTATCTTTCTCGTTTTTAGCTGGCTCTTTTTCCTTCCAAAAATATGCTAGTTTAATTCTAGGTGTTGAGTTAGGGTACATTATGCTTGTGAGGAATATAGTAGAGGCTGAATCTTGGTCTTGAGAGGGGAAATCGTAGCATGCACTCCTGGTTTTTAGAATGGTTGAATTCAAATTTCCAAGAAAAGGAAAAAGGACCAAATCCCTCCCGAGTAACGAAAGGACAGAACCTGATCATCCATATGCCCTACATAATGCAAAAAGGCACTACAACCCTAGCCTTTTTGTGGGAAGTCACCATAATCCCCAACTCGAGTCCCAAGCACGGTTTCATGCGCCCTTAACCCCAACAAGTTTTTCCCACATCCTCCTGTTTGAATCATCATTTGTGTCGTGGAAGTGATCGTCCTCCCTGTTTTTGAGAATACCTGTGTATCTCTCGCTGACCTTTTGCGGTTAGATACAGAAGATTTTCTACCACCATACCTTTTTCCAACAACCCTGGAGTCCCACTGGTTAAAATTTAAAATGCCCCATGCAGTTCCAACAGCCTCCATAAAGGCCTATTCTACATTTGTAAATATCATCCAGCTTCGTTTCCTGCGGACAGACAAACCCTGCCTTTCATTTCCCAGCATGTATTTCGTAACATCAGAACATGGAATAGCCTTGTTGGTAACTCATAAGTATTTCCTCAAGCCGCCAATCTTTTTTTATAGCGTGTTCTGAAGCCTCAATCCCCCAGCATCCTCCAAACCTGTTCAAGAAGGCCCTGGCTGTCGCAAGATTCTCAACAGGGAAGTCCCCATCTAGAGTCTGGATGGCTAGAGGCATGCACTCCAATGGTAGAATCTGTTCCCCTACCTTTGAGTCACCCATCTCACGGCATCAAGGGCACTAAGAATAGTTTCTTGTTTGTTCTTTTGCTAATTTGACAAACTGCTACTGGAAACAAAATACAACGGAAATGAATGTTATATGATACAGAAAGGCGGGGATTTGTTATGCAGACTAAAGGCAGAGATGAAGTTAATCATCAATTCTTTGATGATTAAGTATTTTTCTGCCACAGCTTAGAGACAATTGTTGCACCTGGCCTGATTTTCACATCAAATTGCTGGAAGAAGATAGGGAGTTTATAAATGCAACTGCGAATTTACTGCATGTAACGTTTACTAGATAAAACCACAAAATTTTATAAAAATTTATTACATACAACCTAATAAATAACCAGGAACTTCCAAAATTACCCCCAAACCTATTGGGTTATCCCTTTTTGAACTCTCCCCATCCCCATTTTCTTTCACGTCGTCGTTCTCCTCTTCTCAAACACTAGAGTATGAAATTGTACCAATATTTCAGATTCTAGAAATTGAACCCAACCCAAGTTTTTACTAACATACTTTCAATTTGTAGAACTCGAAATATGACAGCAACTTCATACATTAGAATGTGATAATCCTTGAAATTTCGAACTCTAGAGTATGAAGTTATAGCAACATTTCAGATTCTACAAATCGAACCCCACCCAGTCTTTACCAACACAATTTCAATTTCTAGAACTCGAACTATTACATAAACGTCATACATTATAATATGAAAATCCAAAACATTTCGTACTCTAGAGTATGAACTAATAGCAACATTTCAGATTCTAGAAATTGAACTACATAATCTAAAATATATAAATCTTACCAACCTAGTCTATTTCGAATATCTCCGAAGTTGCCACACTGGTGCCTACTATCCTTTGAAACTCTTCAATATGCTTTGAATAATGTTTATCCCATCCATTTGCGATTTCTTGGTGATGTTCATACCAATTCCTTGCAATAGGTGGGATGGGAGAATTCGGTCGCAAATATACCGTTACAAAGTGATCGCCTTGTGTCCGAGCGCAATCAAATGTCTCTCTCCAATGGGAAGGGGCGGATATCGTAGTGGGAGGAACGTAATGCATTGGTGATTGGATAAGAAGATGAGCACCACGTGAAAAACAAAATCAGAAATTAAAGGCTGAAAATTTGTACTAACTTCGAATTCATGAGATTGAAATATTTCCAAATTTCATGTACTAGAGTATGATAATAAGGGGTTTTTTCAAACTCTACAATCTGAAAGTTCTTTGTTTGACTGCAAACATTCATCCATAAGTACCAGACTGCCAACATTCATCCATAAGTACCAAAATACGTACAACTACAATTTGTTAGATATTAGGATCCAAAGTGCAATCACCATTCTAAAACAAAATACAAGCACAAAGTACAAGATACATTTGACAAATAAAAATGCCTAATCCACATCGATGTCCTCCTTTGTTGCAATGTCATCGCCAATGATTTCCTTGAACTTTTGAATGGTCTTGACATATGGTACATCCCAATTTTTTGCTATAGAGTCGTGATAGATTGTCCAATTGCAAGCTATTGGCGGCATGGGAAACCCTTTTTGAGGAACACCTGCCATAGTAGGTTTAAAAAAAAAAAAAAACTTTAATTGGACTTTAAAAGTAACATTCATGATGTACAAATGAGAGGGTATGTATAAACCAATAACTTGAGTACCATTAACTTGGACTTCAAGAGCAACATTTGTTATATAGAAATGTGCAAATAATAAACCAATAACTTGAGTACCTGTACAAAGTGTCCGCGAATCCAATAGCAATAACATTTCGCTTCATGGAGGGTAAGAGTTTAGATCGGAGGGGAAGGAACGCAAG
>BPLS01000540.1:444245-455536 GCA_019656275.1 Rhododendron kiyosumense
AAAATCCTTATAAGCTCGATCACAGGAGGCTAAATGACACCACCCAGCAACATGTCTCTTGTCTCTAACTCAATAGATTTTTTTTGGTCACAATCTCGAGTTGTACTTCACAAGTTGAAAAGTTAGAAAAAGCATTTTACACACGTTAAAAAAAAAAAAAAAAACACGGTTGTTGGAAAAATGCATTTTAATTGAAACTCTTTTTTTTTTTCTTAAACACGGTTGATGAATGATCAAGATCATAAGGACCACTAGAAAATAGAATCAAGCCTATATTTTTGTTTTAACAAAATACAAAGTTTGAATTTACGCATAACCTTTTTGTTCATATTTTTGCTAAAAATATACGGCAATACCCACCTCTTCCTATCTTCACTATAGATATACTCCCTTCGTCCCAAATTGTTGCTCCTGTTTCATCATTTGGGACATCTCAAAAAAATTCATACATCTTTAATTAATTTATGATGTTTTATATAATTAATATTGATCTTATTTGATATATCTCAATTAATTTTATTAAACAGAATTTTTGAAAATCATAGAAAATGTTATAGATTGTAAAATACAGACAATTGTTTGAGTACATCAATACGAGAAGACTCCCGTTATCCAATGTCACCCATGAACCTGAATCCTAGCTTCGCTGGCCAATTGCTAAAGTCTCATGTTTGAAATCTTCTAGGTGCTATTTATTTTTAATCGATGAATTCATACGGAGTTTTGTCTCATACTATATTCTGGTGCACAACTATTCACCTTGCATGGGGGATTAAAGTATATTGACTAATAGTTGAGGTTGAGAAGACTCCCGTTAGACAATGTCACCCTCAAACCTTCATCGACCAATATTTGCTTAAATCTCATGTCTGAAATCTTCTAGGTGCTAATGTATTTATTTTTATTCGACGAATTTATACAGAGTTTTGTCTCGGACTATATTCTGGAGCACAACTATGCACCTTGCATGGGGGATTAAAGTATATTGACTAATAGTTGAGATTGAGATGCGTGTAAGTTAATCTTAAAAAACGTGAATTATGAAAAAAGTTGCAACCCCACATTTACGAAGGAAAAAGACCTCTACTATGCATCATGCATGCATGAAAGTCTGAGTCACTAGAAATTAGAGAAATGACAGCTAACCAATGAGGAAAACTCCGAACAGATCTCCATATTCCTTCCTGGATGTAGTCTTATCCTCCAGGGTTGCCCCGCCAACTTGTCTCAGCATATTCCATATATATTTCCAAATTTCCAATCCATTCTGCCCACATGGTATCATATATCCTCCATAATTTCGATCTCCTTTCATTTTAAGAGAAAAGAAAAAAAAAAAAGTAGAATATATACAACATGGCAAAATCTTTTCTTCCTTTTAATTCATCAATTTGAAAAGATTCACGGTGTGACTTGTTACTCGTAAAAATACAGTACTATCGCACTATTCTTGGCCTTGTTCGGTTTGAGTTTTGAGATAGATTTTTGAAAATAACGAGTGAAGAGAGATAGATAGAGATTATTCTAAGTGATTTTCGGTATGAAAGATGTAGTAAAAGACTATTTACATTGACAGACTGACAAACTTTTAGGACGACCCTACAAACTTGCATGTGAGAACAATCGGTGGGTGTACACTTTCTTTGTAATTTTTGGCCTTATCATTTTACTGTTGTGATAATTTTGTATTCGTTCAAGATGTGGACCAATCTCAGAGAGGTAGTCCAATTAAAGTCGGTAAAAAATCCAGTACAAACTGGCCCGATAAAGGAATTGATAACATGCGGGTGTGAATTGCATCCGGACCAAAGACTTCCTGAGCTCCTAGATAAGTGAAAGGCACTGTGCGAACTGCCCTCTGGTTTATTGGACTTATATAATTGTCGGAATTACATAAATGTAATACTAATAATTTTAGAAGTATGGTTTTGCAATAATAAATGTTTAATATTAATTTTTAAAAAAAGAGCAAGGAAGGCTCCATTATTTTATGAAATTTTGTAGTCATTAGTACCACATTTGTGTAGGCATTTTTTTCTTGAGCAGTGCTACCCCACCACGCTATTTTACTGCTCCCCCACCGCAATGCTCAATCTTATTGTCTGTCTCGATAATTAATGGTCCGGTTTTTTAAAAGAATCTTTTAAAATTCGAACCACCCAAAACACTTGAGATTGAGAGCGATGAAAAGAACGATGAAACAAAGCGGTGGGGTATGTTGAAAATAAGTGAATTGGAAATTGACTCCAAAATAAATCATTTAAGTTGGTTGTAATTTATTTGTCCTATGGTGGATAAAGAAATATATTTGGAGTACTTGGAATTATTTGGTTTGCCGCTGAACCGGGCCGAGCGTGGCAGCGGGTTCATAAAATTCTAAGACTTAATATTTGGAGAGAATTTGTACTAATTATTTTAATTAGTTCCTTACTTATTCGAAGTCTTTTGAATTGAATTTTGTGTTGGTTCATAGACCAACATGTGGCAAAATTAAACCAATGGGTGCAATGCTTCATTTACCTTGGCATTATACAGTTGTAACGTGAGCCTAGGGAAATGGAAGTAACGTGCTGGTTCGACAAGATTAGATTCGAATAGTGGTGTCTTTTCGATCGAGACCACCCCGAACAGTTGCGTCTTTTTCCTAACACCATTTCGAACAGTCACCGTTCTTTTCCGTTGGGGTGCCTACTTCTCTATAAATAGGACCCATCTCCTCCTATTTCAGTTACTGGAAAAATTCCTGCATTCATAACATATATATTCTGAGAGAGTTCTGTACAGTTTTCTGATTCGCCCGTTAAACAGATTGTAGTGCTACTTCCGTTCTTCGAAAATCGGGTAATCTTGGGAGGCAAACGTTCAAGAGACCCAAGAGCACCGGTGTGGGGGATGAATTTGCTTTAAGGATATAGTGTATTCTCTATAAAAATACTAGTCTCGCTTGCTAATTTCCAGACGCCTGAAATTGGTCCAGTAAGCTTCTAATCTTGTTTAATTTTTGGTTTGAAGTGATTTTCCAGCGATAAACGAATCTCAGTTCCAATGGGGTAGACTTTCCGGTTTTTACTTCGACAGGCAAAAGAAATGACAGAACAATATTAAAAAGAAGAAAGAGTAACACCAAAAAGGACCCCACCCAGCCTTCATCTATAAAACCCAAGCCCACTTCTCCATTTCCACAGCACCAATTAACACTCACAAACAAAATCCAACTTATCTTTTTGTGGTGTATTTGAAAATGGCTTCAAAGGCTGTAGCAACAACTGCCTTTCTCCTTTCCCTCAACCTCCTCCTCTTCTTCACTCTAGTCACTTCCACTCATGTGCCCGTCTCATGCCCACCACCATCACCAAAACCCCCCAAGCACCACCACAAGCCCTCCCCACCCAAGGTCGCCCCACCCACGCCGCCCAAGGTCACCCCACCCACACCGCCCACATATGCCACACCGCCGCCCAAGCCCACTTGCCCTAAAGACACCCTGAAACTGGGCGTCTGTGCCGACTTGCTGAACGACTTGGTTCACCTTGTCGTCGGGACCCCAGCGAATACCCCGTGTTGCTCCCTCCTCGAGGGGTTGGTCGATCTTGAAGCGGCTGTTTGCCTTTGCACTGCCATCAAAGCCAATGTGTTGGGAATCAACCTTAACATTCCAGTTTCCTTGAGCTTGCTTCTCAATTACTGCGGAAAGACCGTCCCGAGCGGTTTCGAATGCAATTAAACAACTATATAAGCTGCATTTTGTTCTCTCATAATGACATAATTGTCTCTCCTCCTTCCTAAAAGGTTTATATAAGTTGTTTTTGCTTATGTTGGTGTGTGGTATTTGGTTTGAGATTATGGTTGTTTTGTTTTTGAGGTATTGCCAAATGTACTATGTTGTAGTGTGTGCATGTAGTTCAAGGTTTTATCACGTTTATATCTACAGTCCTATTTTCTCTAATAATTTCACGGCTCAATTTTGATGCTTTTTTGACTTTTACTTTTAACAGAGTCAACTTTTATGGAGTATTAGTTTAAGCCAAAGAATAATCTATTGTTAAAATTTAGGTGGACTCAATCCAAGCAACTTGATAAAGCCCGAAAAGACTTAGGGTTCCAATAATCAATGGTCGAATAAGTGGCCGCTGCTCAGAATATATATTGAGATGCTTTTATTGCAATCAAAAAGTCTCGGCTTCAAACCGGGGAGGAAAGAAGCCGAGACTTTTTGATTTCAGACAAGGCATTTCAGAATATTGAGGGCCTAGCTAGAGAGCAGGCTTTTGGATTCATCTCTCATCTATTCAACCTAACACTCATATATCGAGCCTTGAGTACTCAATTTAAGTTCAAACTCGAGTCCAGGCGTAGGCAAAACATGAAATCACAGTTGTGTTTGGATTAAGTACTCGTAAAATATAGACAATTTGTCAACGGAAAAGACTATGTACGTAGTAGTTCATAAGTTACTGGTACGTTGCCCTTGCATTTCCTTTTCCCTCAAATCTCAATAAATTGCTAGTACATAAATGCTCGATCTAGAAACATCCTAAGAACTTTAGCTACAGAATCACTCAACCGAGAGACTATTTAGTACCTTTGAGACACTACCACGTGGTACTCCATGGACATTGAATAATTTTTCTCGCTCAGCCTTGGCCAAAAAATAAGCAGGCTCATATTTTGTAAATCAAGCCGTAACTAATCTGGATGAGTCCAGAGGGACTGAAGTACAGTAAACACCATGGGCTGAGAGGTCGGGTCCAGAAAAGATTGGGCAACTCTCTCATAACAAACTCTGGGAGGGCCTGCTTTCAGGTCGCCCGACCCGCTCATGTCGCACCCGGAAAACCATCAAGGTACATGTAGTACAGACGTTAAGTCGCATAATCTTTCAAAGTGTTGTGCATGCGTTCGCTATCTCAATCATTGCTCTTGCGAATTTAAAAGGTTAATGTGTTTCAAAGACGCTTTCACGCACGCGATACATGTGACTTAAGTATGGACTAGTACTTCAAGTGCCTCCTGCCTAAAGTATATCTTGTTGGTCGTTAATTTTTTCATTAGTACAAAACATCATATGCAATCCTTTAATTCTTTGAAATGTGAGAAATGAATCGGAGTATTAATCATTTGAGATGTTTACAAAGATTAAAGAGATCGAGAGCACTAATGGCATCAGAACGAGGCAAAAGCATTGTACCTAAGCTGACACCATGCCCTCGATAATCATATGCTACCCCAAACGAAAAGGAAAATGAAATACATAAAGTTGGCAAGGAGCCAACCGGAGGAAGTATACAGGAACCAAAAACTGCAAACAACCAAAGGCTCCATCAATCTTCAGCAGTCAAATTTAAGCCCATTTATTCTAGAACCCGTTTCGTGGACTCAAATCCACTGAAGATCGCTTCTCAAAATGACAGCCCAAATTAATTTCAGATCGATCAATTAAAAACCAAGAAATCAAGCTCCAGATCAAACTGGAAACTAACGAAAATGTTGCAAACTTGCAACTGTGGGGGGTGCAAATGATCCAAGCAATTCATGAACTGTTGTCGATTCAGTAAAATCTTGTTCGAGTTTTATTCCTGTCTACCAAACAAGTCGAACACGAGTCTCAATTTTTTTGGGCTCGTTTAATAAATAAGCCAAACCTGAACCTAATAGTAATACTCCGCATTCGACTTGATTAAACTTGCGAATCTGAAGTATGACATTTATAAACTTATACGTTTCTTGTACTTAAAAATTATATATGTTTTTATAATCTTGTACATTTATGACATTTTTCTGTACAAAATAAATTTTTTTATCTACAAATCTGGATCGCATGAGAGCATAAATACCGATATTTTGACTAGTTAAAGAACGGGACCAATTCGAGTTCGACATAAACCTAGACAAACTCGGCTCGAGCTTGGCTTGTAAAATCTTTGTTGAGCTTGAGCTTGTTAAAAGCTTAACAAATAAACTTGAACTTTCCAAAGCTCAGCTCGATTTTGCTCGTCTGCGGCCTTGCTGGCTGCAAGGGAACAAAACTATATACTGCAAACAGCCAGCTTAGCCCATGGAAATCCGTGCAAGCTTCACTATGGTTTCTGAAACCAAAGAGGACCGCTTCACGGATTGAACTGATCGATCAGCCCACCGGGTCACGGATGTTGCTTTGGAATCCCCAATGGAACCCTCCAAATTCTTCAGCTTTGGAACTCTTTGGAGTCATCAAAATATTGTCCTTTGTTTAAATTTCATGGAAAACAACTCACGGGTTGTTCATAGAATTCAGCTATAAAAACTAAACACCAAAAACACATCAAGACGCCCCCCCAAAAATGAAGGTATAGAAACCAAGAAAACCTTTAGGAACCCTAGCTGCTAAGGACTAATGGGTTCTAAGGTCATGATACCAATGTTCTTCATATGCATGTTGTTCATGTTGATTTCGCTACCACCCATATTTGCTTGTGGTGGGTGTTGCCCTACACCAACCCAACCGCCTCACCACTGCCCTAGCCCACCTTCTACTCCCCGGCCCCACCCACCAAGCGCTCCCCGGCCCCACCCACCGCCCCACAGAGGGCGGCCCAAGGTGTCGCCACCTTCGCATAAACCACCGCCGGGAACTTCACCGCCAGTTACAACTCCGCCAATTTACAATCCGCCGGGCGTATTACCTCCTATAACAAACCCTCCGGGAACCACTCCTCCCTATCCGCCTTATAGGGGACCGCCAGGACCTCCTTCCGGTGGTCCTCCTGGAGGAGGTGGCGGAGGGGGGCCAGGTGTCAGCCCACCGCCACCGCCACCGCCTGCCACCCAACCGAAATGCCCGATCAACGTGCTTAAATTAGGGTTGTGTGTTGACTTGCTTGGAGGGTTGGTGCATATTGGGATAGGGGACCCGATTGAGAATGTGTGTTGCCCAGTGCTTAAAGGGTTGCTTGAGCTGGAAGCAGCTATTTGCCTTTGCACTACCATAAGGCTTAAGCTTCTCAACCTCAACATATTCCTTCCTCTTGCTCTTCAGGTGCTTGCTACTTGTGGGCTTACTCCGCCGCCTGGTTTCGTGTGTCCACCTCTTGTGTAGTTCATTCCGTCCGACGTCATGTCTAACAGTCATCGTTTTTTTTTATCTGTATTTCATGTATCTGCCGATATCGGACAGTAACTTGGGTTCCTCTGGGTGTGGTTGTCATTTTTTTTTTTTCTTTTCTTGCTAGATAAATATTGTAAGTTGAATGTGGTTTTTGTTTTGTGTTTTATGATTTGGCTTCTTGATGAATACGAGGGCATGCATGTTGTTGAATTAATTTTCGATTCGGGTTTATTCTCTAGAAATTAATTAACACGTTACCATTTGTGCCGAAAATAACACAACAACATCGTCAGTCCACAAAATGCCCTTTAATTCAATATATGTCCTCAAGACCAAAAAGAAATTAAATGGAATTTTACAATTTAATTTTTGTTAGTTTTAGTGAACATATTTGAATAAAAATGTACTCCTATGAGGACGAGGATAAGTGTTGTCAATTGTCAGCTGGATTAATGTTATACGTAAAGTCGCCATTAACTATCACTTTTTTTTTATGCTGATAAAAAAAAAAACTCACTTTTTATCTCAAAATTAAAATTAAAATTAGAAGCCATTTTTTAGGGGTTTTTGTGTGTGTGTGTGTGGTAGGTGTACTACTCCATCCGTCCCAATTTGTTTGTTCAATTATCGAAGTGCGTATCTTTCAAAAATATACTTACATCTTACATTTTATAATGTTTTTTTATGATTTTGAAGATTTTGTATAATAAAACTAATTGAGATATATCAAACAAGATCCATATTGCATATTAAAAACATTACGAATTAAAAATTAGAGCTAATTCTTTGAGAGGTTAAAAGGTTTCAAAAAGTCAAAAAGAAGACAAATAAACTGGGATGGAGGGAGTACTTTTTAACGTTTTCAGCTTCTTTAAGAACAAATGCCATTTCTTATGCCTATTTTGATGGTACTCCACTAGCTGCAATGAGTTTCAGTATAGGAATTTTACCCAACTAGTTTCAGTACGTACAGGGCTGTGAGATCCTTTTGAGCAATCTTTTAAGAGAGATCGAACCATAAATAAATATTGCAAGAAATCTTTAATCAAACTGAATTTGATGAGGGCCAACACGAATTTCACCCAATTTTGTCACACCCAACGATTAATCTTTCATTCTATTTTTTAACCACTCAGCATTTCGTAACTCGAAATGACATCCTAGTGTTTTTAATTCCGTCCCCACTTGTCCTTGCCATTTTTAATCCTCCATTGGAAGCAATATATCTATCAATATTCCTACATCGCTATCGAGATGACTGCGAGGATCCAACTGGAGTGCATGTTTTCTAAGGCCTTGTTCGGCTAAAAAAGTCGTCGTGGATTATTTTTTGTTCTTATTTAATTTTTTTTTCATTTGTTAGTTTTTGTCAATTTTTCAACAAATTACTCTTGCTCACTACGAATTGCAGTTGGCCGCATTAAATTGGCCGCTACGAATTGCTCTTGGCCGCTACGAATTCCTCTTGGCCGCATCGAATTACACATGGCTGCTATGAATTGCACTTGGCCGTATCAAATTACACTTGGCTGCTACGAATTGCTCTTAGCCGCATTAAATTGCATTTGACCATTACAAATTGCTCTTGGCCGCATCGAATTGCACTTGGCCCACTACAAATTACTTGTGGCTTGGATTATTGCATCATCATGACAAGAGAAATCTATAAAAAATTATGACAAAAACTCAATTTTTTTGAATTAAGACAAAAATAAGCCAATAATCCAATTTTTTCTTCTTTATTAAAAAAAAATTGAGTTTTGATCATAATTTTTTACTTTTTAAATTCCTTTCGTCATGACGAAGAAATAATCTTTAAAAAATTTACGAAAAACTAACAAATGTAAATTTTTTTGAATAAGGATAAAAAAAATAATACATTCTGGATTATTTAGTTGAACAACCAATAAGCCACAAACTTGATCAAACATTCTCAAAAAGATGAAAGAAATAAGTGGAAATTAAAATCTCGAAAGAGAAAATCTTTTACCCTCTATTCAAGTAGTTAGAGTTAAACTCATAGTATCTTTTTATTTAAAATCTCGAAACCCATAATCAGCCGAAAACTTTACGTTTATTAGCAACCTCTCAGCAATCTAAGCAGTGGCAAAAGCACAAGTAGTTTGTTCCTCATTTTCTTACTAAGGACTTGTTCTCCTAAGTTTTTTGTGATTTTTTGTTTTGTTTTGCCCTTATTCAAAATTTTTGGGTGTTTGTTAGTTTTGTGCTAAATTTTTATGAATTATTGATTTATATTATCTCAATGAGAAGAATCGGAAAATCAATTTTTTTTTTTACTTTTATCTAAATTTTTTTTGGAAATATCCAGGACAAAGCCCAAAATTCGGCTTTTTATCTTGGATATTTCAAACAATATTTGGGCAAAAGTAATTTTTTTTTCACTTTTTCGATTTTTTCTCGTCGAGACGAATCAATAATTAATCCATAAAATTTTGACTCAAAACTAACAATTTTTTTTTGATTGACAAAAGATGAAATTTTATTGAAAATGGAAAAAGGGGATCCAACAAGAAGTTGGAATACACCTCTAACCACCCAAGGGTCTATAAGGGATCACAGAATAGAAACGATAGAGCTCAACCCAATACCCAAATAAAACAATAAAGCCCAAATACCGGTCCAACCCTGGACTGGCCCACCCAAGCCAACCCCCATAACCCTAACCACAATGGAGGCCGCCATTGTATAAACCACCGGAGAACCCAACCTCGCTGTTAAGTCGATCTGGCCATCCTAGAAGTAGCAACTGGCGATTGGAATCCGGCCTACAAGAGAGACCATCGAGGTAGCCACAGCAAGGGTACCCAAACTGACCACCAGACACAGCAGAAAACCCAAACCTAACCCTCCCAAGCTTCATGATCAACACAAGCAGCAAAACCGATTAGAGAAGATGAAGTGCCGATCTCTCACCCAAATGAGATCTCAGAAAGGCCGCTGGCCAGAATTCGGCACACAAAGACGATTAAGAGCAAACCATCCATGAGGACCGCAACCACCGCGCCGCTGCCGAAGAGAAACCGAATCAGATCTGACTGTCATCTTTGCCAATCATTTTTGAATAAAACCTACAAAAACAAAAGTTAGAAAGCCCTATCTACACCTCCACCTCCACCTCCACCACACCATCGCTCGACACCTCCACCCAAACAATTTGCATCAAAAACCCCACCACACCGCAACCCACGACCATCGATCATCCAAAACACCTAGTGCCGCTAGGCCTCCAGAGGTAGCCAAGGAAACCTCCGGTTGGTGGCGGAGTGCATCACACATAGCCGCCACACCCTCCCCACAAGAAAGGGGGATGCCCGAGAAAACATAGACATAAAGGGGGAAAAAGCGTGAAGGGGTTTGGATCAGGAAAGGAGAGGAGAGGAATGAGATAGAAAGATAGCGGGAGACAGAGGAGGAGAAAGGAACCCGGGGGAAGAGGGAGGGAGGCGCCTCCCCCTAGGCGGCGGCGGGGCCGATGAAACCCTAGAAGAGAGATGTTTAGAGAGAAAGAGAGAGGAGAGAAAGAGAGACTCAAAACTAACAATTACGGCCAAGATCAATTTATGCTATCAAACACTCAGAAGGAACTTTGCCCAAAACCGGGGCTCCACTACGGAAACCAATTATGGCGTTGTCACGACCATCTTCTTCATGTCTAAAACCCCTTGTGCTCCAAAACCCTAAAAACTGAGTAAGGCCCCGTTCCGCTTTTTTTCTAAACATTCTTTTTAAAAAAGAAGGTAATTTCAAACTCAAATATAACGAAAATGAAAAATAATATTTCAATTTTTTTTGCACCGTTTAAAAATTTTCAATGAGATCTATTAAATAAGATCCACATTGACAGGAAAATTATTTACATAAATACATAATTTTTAAGTTTGAAATTACCTTCATTTTATAAAAGTTCTTTTTTTACAAAATTGGAACGGGCTGGGCTCTAAAAACCGCCAAAAAAAATCTCGGAGAAACTTCTCTCTCCCTAGAAAAAGAGAATGGGAATATTTGAGCCGTTTAGAGCAATCGGATACATTACGAGCAGCGTTCCTTTCTCTGTGCAACGATTAGGCACCGAGACCTTCGTCACCGTCAGCCTCGGCAAAGCATGGCAGATTTACAACGCGATTTCACTTTCTTTTTCGTCTCCGTAATCTAGATAACCCTGGGTTTTTATCGTGTAGGTCGTTGA
>BPLS01000540.1:491743-513751 GCA_019656275.1 Rhododendron kiyosumense
TGCTAATCTAGGGATTGAGTCTCGGATTGGGCACTTGTTGTCTCTCTCTTGGCTGCTATTAATCTTTGCAACATCTTCAAAGATTAATAAAGGAAAGTGACAGCCCATGATGTGTTTTGATAATTAATAACCGCTAAGGACATTTTTAGCATTAACAAATGTTATCAACATATTCTTGGCGGATATTAATTATCAAAACAAGTTTTTGACCGTCATTTTTCAAAAAAAAAAAAAAGCCGTTCAACAAAAAAAAGAAAAGCAACTTACCTAATCACTTATTGTAGGTCCAATTTTATCTCCTAATCCATGACTTGTGTTGTGATGAGATCATGGCCTCTCAGTAATACCACAACTTTATTGATAAATAATGTACACCATAAACAAACTTGTACTTTGTAGCATTAGGCCTCTCTCCGGACCTTGTGGGACACGATATGTAGCCATGTAGGTTTTGGTTTTGTTGTGGTCTAGTGGGTATTTGTGTTTTGGCTTTGAGGTTTAATATAGAATATAGGTAGGTGCCTTGGGTGTTTTTAGTTCGGTTTTCTTTATGGTTTTTGGTGTTTGGTTGACATCATGCATGTCTTCTATTTTTTTTGGTCTTGGGTGGCTTTTTACTGGTGTAACGTATCCTTGATCTGTTTAATCTTTGCAATCCTTTGTGAAGATTAATAAATTTCATTTGCTAAGAAAAAAAAAAGTAAGTTTAGTTAGATTGATTGTAGTTTGTTGGTTTAGTTTTTTTTTTTTTAATTACAGTTGTAGTACTTGTATATACTTTCAGAATAAAATTTTGTGAGGAGGGCCGAGGATGCGAACATCAATTTTGCTATAAAAAAACAGATAAACGACTATCATCGAAAGATTATTGGCGATACCCCAAGGGACAAGCCCATCACCTAAAAGTGCTCTATTGGTTGAGAAAAATAATAATAGGCTCAGTTTGGATGATTGAAATCTGCAATAAGAATCGGAATGTGATTACGAGGAATCAAATTCGTAGAAATTTTATTGAGTGGGAATAGGAATATGATTACTAGAAATGAAAAATTCCTAGGGATACAATACGTGAAATAATTTCATTCTAGTGTTTGGATTAATTTTGTAATCATATGCATGAATCAATTATTTTGGAAATTGATCGAAGTCAATATTTTCTTTTTTTATTGATTGAGCCAGGAATTTAAGATTCCCATGGGGTAAGGGAGGGATCTGATTCTCACTCAATCTAGTAATGTGATTCCTGGTCGGATGTGTTATCAAGAATTACAATCTTATTCCTGTTTCTCCCAAACATGGGAATCCTAAGAGTGTGGCAGTACATTCCTATTCCAGTTCCTTCCAAATGTCAGAATCATGAAAGTATGGTGTCACATTTTCATTCCTCCCCAAGATTCCTGCCATCCAAACTGAGCCATAAGGTTTCGGAATCAACACTCATGCATTCATAGAAATTAGTAACAAACTCTGATTTATTTTTCCTACTTCTTTTCATGTGGCTAAACTCTATTAACATGGAAAATATTATCGTTACGACTTTTTAGAAAAACAACTTTTGTATGCTCTTCCTCACCTTAATGTTCAAGACCAAAAAATCTTATGTATCCGTTCGAAAACAAATCACAAAAGATATCCGTTCAATGACAAAAATAAAAAAGTAGAGATTACGTGGATGACGTACTTGACAAGAACTATAAAATGATCGATTCAAATCATTATTGTGGGCCCAGAAGGACCCAAAACTGAACCGGACTGGATTCAAAAATAACTGGACTGGACCTTAACCCATTTTTCCTAGCTCTCTCTTCTCCCTGCTGCTTCTGGCGATATCTTTTTTTTATTTTTTTTCACGGACTTCTGGTGATATGAAGATGTGTCTCTTCCGAAAACCCTACTGCCCCTTTTTATATCCTGCTATAGGTACCGATGCCTTCTGTAGGGAAATCGTACCGACGGCCATGCTGGGCCGTCTCCGGCTACTGGACGGTTGATCTAAGCCATCCAAAAATTCTAAAAAAAAATAACGAGAGACCCAACGCGGAAATCAAAGGCATCAGAAGACGACCCGACGTGGCCGTCAATACGATTTCCCTACGAAGGGCGTCGGTACCTCTAGCTTTTTCGCTTTTTATAAGCCGAGAGTTTCCTTGTAAAGGAGAATATTAATTCTCTTATTAGTTCTTGGACCAACTGCCACCGAACCCCCCATTGATTTTTGCAATTCAAATCAATTAGATATCTAAGACCCCGTTCCACAACTCTTTTTTAAATAATAAATATTTATTTTATATTTTTAAACTAAAAAACAATGTAAATGAAAAAATAATTTTTTAATTTTTTTTTTGCATTGTTCAAAAGATCTCAATGAGATATATCAAACAGAATCCATATTGCTAAAAAAATTATTTGCATAAACACATTATTTTTTAACTTAAAATTGCCTTCTTAAAAAATAAATACTCCTGTCCGAAATCCTTAGTCCTCTTTTGGAAGTCTCAAAAAATTGGTTATATCTCTTAATCTAGAATGTTTTTTATATCAAAAGATTATTAAATCCACCTAAAAGATTATAGATTGTAAGATATACAATCAATTTAAAATGACATGCATGCATTCCTAAAGAGGACTAACAAATTGGGATGGTGGAAGTCATGATGGGTTCTGGAACCTGGAACTATCATCAAATTTGCACTTGTACACCTTCACCAAATCTCCAACCATATTAGGACTGAAATTCGGTGCTTTCCTCTTTCTTCCCAATAATAGCTCGGGCCCACCGTTTGAATTTGTTCTTTTTAAACATTTTCCTGCAAATTGATCAATTATTAAAGTGAATGATAAAAAAATATCAATATATTACCTAATTAAGTGTAATAAAGAACTAAAAAACATACTATGATATTAGGACTTTTTTATAAGTCATGTCAATATTTTGTGCTCCTCAGTTATAATGTGACGTATCACCATTATAGTTGTAGGATGTGTCTCATTTGTCATGTAGTGAAACACATTTAACCAATGCAACGAGAACAAATCATAGAGTACCTAAGAGCAATGCTTTGGTGACAATTCACTAATGATAATATCATTGTTACTCAAGAAATTCTGCACACAAAATATTGCTAACTTTAGTAACTTTATGATTTTGGTTATTCCACTGTAAATGCTCTTACCTTCCATCTGGAGAAAATAAAGAAACGACATCATGTGGTAGATCCAATTCATTAATGAATTGGCATGTTTTAGTGAAAAGATGTGGTAGATGTGGGAAGGGAAATATGTGGAGAGGATCCAGATCCGACTGGGCCACTCAAATATATGATTACCAAGCTTGAGGTCGGGCTTGGGCAACCCAAATGTCGGGGCCGGCACTGTCCATGACTGGGTTGCGATTCTCCGGACTATAAAAAGGAAGTGAACCTCTCTTTAGTCTTTACTTCTTACCTTTCCTCACTATCCTCCAAGTCCAAACTACCGTTCCTAAAGCATATCTGCCAAGTTCCAAAAGCACAAAGTTACACCGAAAAAACGTCAAGATCGAACTCCAAACAAATGGCCCCGCTGGAGAAACAAGATGATCAGTCTAATATCCAGCTCCTTGATGCCTGGGACTTCAAAGGCCGTCCCGCCCTCAGATCCTCCACCGGTGGCTGGACCAGTGCCGCCATGATTCTAGGTCTCTCTCTCTCTCTCTCTCTCTCTCTCTCTCTCTCTCTCTCTTCTTTTTTTCTCTCTTTCACGTGCTCGGCAAGAAGCCATTTATTAGGTAGGTGAACAAACCGATATCCCGTGTGATTCTTTAAAGGAAAAATGGTGGTTATCAATAGTGATATAGTAATAGACTTCCCATCTCTCTGACGCAAACAGTCAAGATCATGTACCCGTGTTCGAGCTCCGGAAGCCTCCTCTCTGGAATAGAAAAAATAGTTCATTGTTGACGTCTACTCCCTCCGTCCCCTTTTAAAACGGCCATTCTCTAAAACAGGAAAAAATATATTCTTGTAATACTAGCAGTTTTGTCCTTTTTTGCTTAGGGGTGGAGGCATGTGAGAGATTGACAACGCTCGGTATCGCCGTTAACCTGGTGACGTACTTGACAAACTCTATGCATCTGGGGAATGCTACCTCCGCCAACACTGTCACGAATTTCCTCGGCACCTCTTTCATGCTCTGTTTGCTTGGGGGCTTCGTCGCCGACACTTTCCTCGGCAGGTAAATTTTTTAGCCATAATTTCAATTAAGCTTTTTTACTTCCATAATTGAATTGGGTTGGGGTTTTTTTTGTTTTTTGTTTTGGCAGGTATCTAACCATTGCTATATTTGCCGCCGTTCAAGCAACTGTAAGCACTTCGGCCACGGCCATTTGTTAGTAGTACTTATTTAGCTTATTGCTTTTTATAATAAAAAAAGTTGGTGTTTAGGATCAATGATAAAATAATCACTACTTATATATTTCATTAATTTGGTTAAACTTATTTGACGTAAAAGAGAATATTTTTAATCTCACACGTTTAGTAAAAAAAAATCACTTAATTCAAGAGTGCTTATATAATAGGACTGTAGTAGTAATTTTGAGGACATTCTTCTTCTTCTTCTTCTTCTTCTTCTTCTTCTTCTTTTTGTCATGAGGGAAGAAGATTTTATTGTTGCATAATAGAAGGGCTAGGGACGATAAGGGGAAAATCGCCCCTCTAGTTCGTCGTTCCCGTATTCAATAGGAATTTCTTAACCAACATATGGGTTACCCTATTACGATTACGCTTAACATGAGAGAAAGAACAAGAGAAGAGAACATGTTATTTGAAGTTGCATGTGGAAAACATGTTTGTCGAAAACGACTCTAATGCTTGGCATTTGAAGTCTAATGGTGCTCTCAACTTTTCGACATCTATTTTGATGATTAATACTACTAACTAAACTTTTTTAGTTAGTAAGATAAATTTTTTTTTCGATCAAACAAAAATTCAAGATTGGAAGATAATTTACTATACGTTATCATTGATAAGAATTGATGATTTTCTGTTCCTTCCAATCAAATTGTGCGCTTTGTGATCAACATGGCTAGTTCACATAATTGAGGTTTGGATATGATAGCTCCACAGTGGTGCCTGACAGGATTCTTATAGTAGTTTATTGATTGGCATGTTGACCGACGAAGGGTACGGTCGTTATATTATACCCCACGAGAAAACTAAAGAACACCGACCAAAGGGAGATCGCTCGGTTACCGACGGCACACCGGACCCATTCTGGCCACCGAACGGTTGATCCAAATCATCCAAAAATTCTAAAAAATGGCTCGGATTAGCTATTCGGTGGCCGGAGTGCACTCAGCTCGCGGTTGGTAGCCGATCGGTCTCCCCTTTGGTCGGTGTCCGTAGCATCCCTCTCATACCCCATATGTTTTCGGTTGAGTTCGTCGAGCTCACCTAGTTACGATATGAGTTGCTCATTTTACAGAGTTTGCTACTTTCTCTGTCACCATTTTTTAGTCCCAGTTAACACGTTTTTTGTTATCCAAAAATATTGTCTCGATCACTTCCATACCAAAAGAATTATAGTCAATGAAAGTTATACCCTTCTATTTTAAGTCAATAGTACAAACAAAAAATTAAAAAAGCAATTGGACAAAAAGTCCATGCAATTATTGAAGGATAGAACGGAAAAATGTGAGTGATTAAACGTACAATAATTTTATTTTCTTCAGAGGCGGCTGTACATGTGACGTTGGATGGTCACATGGACACCAAGGAAAAATAAATTACTTAGAATACATGTACAAATTATTGTCTAGTCTTTCATTGAACACCTAATTTTAATAGTCTTGAACACCTAACCAAAAAAAAAATTAAACACTCAACTCAAAACCAATTAAAACACTCAGTCACAATCCAACTACAACCCATTAATTCAGGTAATTCATATTTGAACACATAACAAATTACCTCAAATAAAATTCACAATCATGATTACAAAAAATTGGAAAAAAGAAGAAGAATCTATCGGTGTACGTATTATGCTCTGCGCTTTCTCTCCATGCCTATTGTTGATAGTTTAAATGTGTTAATTTTGCATTCATAACAATAACTACTCCACTTTATTTTTTTTTTCAAGTTAGCTTATAAAATTACAAACATAGCTTATAAAATATTCAACTACATTGCAAAATCCTGTTAACTTGAATAATATTTCTTCGAATTTAAGACTATGACAGAAAATCTCATAATGTCATCATAAAATATAATAATATGTGCTACAATTTCTTTCAAAAGAATTTCAATAGATTAATAATACGTCGGTTAAACGTTGACACAAAATATGAGAACTCTTCTATGACAACTGTAAAATCTTACTCCCTCCATTCTCAAAATACTGTCTACTATGCAATACGAGAACTTTCAAAAAAGTTGAATTATTGTTAACAAATATAGTGTCTATTTTTAAGTTATCATTTTGCATCGTAGTTAGTTTTTGTAAGAATAAAGATTATGTTTTTGAATCGCACTATTTTATACTAATATATGAGATTTTGTACATGTATTATGGACTAATAGATTAGCTATAAGAGTTAAGATAATTTCTGAATACCCTACTACAAATTCTTGGAGCCGCCACCGATTCTTTTATGTAGTTGAAATCCTCAAGAGGGACTAAAAAATGGGAATGGGAGTATTAAATACTATATTTGTACCAAGTTTTTTGTTTAGGAGCCTCTTCCTACATTCAAGTTCAGATCGTGTACGTACGGCTCCGTGGGGCCCACTACGGGGTCCCCACAAACAATACATGCCATCCACTAGCTTTAAAATGATTTTCTAAGCCATCAAGCGAAAAATCATCTCAATCGGATGCCTCTAAATCCTTGATCCAATCGTCTAAATGTTTCTTCAGATTTCAAAATCCTAAAGTCTAAGAAAAAATTTGAAAGATTAGATTAAGCATTTAGAGGTATCAGATTGATCTAATTTTTTGAATGATGACTTGAAAAATTATTTTAAAGATAATGGACGACTTGGATCGTTTGTGAAAATCCCGTAGCATGCCCCACGAAGGCGTATGTGCACAATTTGCACACATACGTACTACTCCCTCCATCCCAAAATAGATAATAATTTTTAAAACTCATGTCATTTTTCGTCGCCTATATCCTTCAATCTATAATATTTTTTATAAGTTTAAAAATTTTGTATAATAGAACTAATCGAGAACTATTAAACAAGATCCATCTACCTAATAAAATATAAGGGTGTGAGGATCACACAAATATAAGTTGAAAGAAGGGCTGAGATTCATTTGATCCAACGGATGATATGTGATCTCCAACTCTTTTAAGAAAACACTCACACTCTTACAAATATATTACAAAAATGCCATCAAATGGTGAATAGTGCCGTAGACACGGACAAATACTAGTATTTCATATTGAAATATATAAGAAATTGAAATTAACGCGAATATCAAAAATTGACATTCAATTTGAGACGGAGAGAGTATTTGTGTGGGTAGCATTTCTGATTCAAAGTCTTTATTGAGCTTGGTGTGGAATCACGATCATTAGTTCATTAGCAAATACTCCCTCCGTCCCGGTTTGTTTGTCCCCTTTTTGACTTTTTGAGAGCGTTTGACCTCTCAAAGAATTGGCTATAATTTTCAATTCGTAATGTTTTTAATATGCAATATGGATCTTGTTTGATAGATCTCAATTAATTTTATTATACAAAATTTTCAAAATAAAAAAAAATATTATAAAATGTAAGATATAAGTATATTTTTGAAAGATACGGTTTTCGACAATAAGACAAACAAACTGGGACGGAGGGAGTATATCATTCACTTTTGGTCTCTCGGCTACTCTAGCTAGCCTTTTCTAGTCTAGCCCCCTATTTAAAGTGCAACTTGTCTATACCGTAACGTAAGAACTCTCCGTGCTCTTCTCAAATTACTCGAAAATGACTACTACTACTAACCAGGATCGAGATAATTTTATCTCATTTGAAATCATTACGACCATTTATTTTTTTAGCAGTAGTGCATATTGTTCAAATCAGCGGCCGTCGGTATCCTCAATTTAATGCTTTCTTATTACATGCACATCAAAAATTGATTTAAAATTATAATTATGATGTTTTAGAATTCTCCGCGGTGCACTATCTGTATATAGCATAGTAGGGTTAACCTTTTTCCAACAATTTATGCATTAGCGAGAATTGATGAAATTTAATATCTCTCTTTTAACAATTAAAAAGAATTAGAAGTCTCTTCATAGATTCAAATCTCATACTTTATTTTAGAAGCCCCATGGTATCATTCGATGGGCTACATCTACACCACAAGAACCTTTCCCCTGAAGATTATTTTACATTTTCTTGTCTCATTTTTTTTTTTTTGTAATAGACTTGGGCCCCGTTTTTCCTAAACTGCAATTTTTTTGTTCAAATTCTCTTGACAATGCAAGTCAATAATATATAAAAGTTGGCGCAAAATTAAAAAACGCGATTTTTTTAGTAAGGATAAAACAAAAAGTTGTAGTTTAACAAAAACGGGGTCTAGTCTTTGTTTGGAACCCATGAAAAAAAAAGGGGAAATAATAAATTTTCCCCCCTTGGTTTGGTTTAGAAAGATAGTGAAGCTATGTTCTTGTAAACTTATTTCTTTATAAATCATTTTAGTATTTTTTATTTTATCAATTATTTATTTATTTTTTTGTCATAATTTTAAAAGTTAATCGTTCGTTTCAATAAGAAGAATCAAAAAAGTTTAATAATATCGATCGATATTGAAAAACGTTAATATAAGACGATATTTTAAACAAATAAGACAACTGTTTGATAGTTTTTTCATCTTTATTAAACTTTATTTTACCTTTTAGACTTCTCTTATCGAGACGGATAATTAGTCTAAAAAATATAACGCAAATCTAACAAAAATTTAAAAAAGATAAACAAAACACACAAATTAAAGAAAAAAATAAGTTTACAAGGATCCAGAGAAAAATAATAATAATAATTTTTAAGTTCCTCTACATTTTTCTCACACTTGTTTGCTTTTAATCATTTTCGTTTCATTTCTTTTCATTTTTGCGAGTTCTAAAAACACACTTACTGTTCGTTATTTTCTAAAATTACTGTTGCCTGGGTAAATATCAGGGTGTAACAATCCTAAGCATCTCCACCGCAATCCCAACCCTCCGACCACCCAAATGCACCGCCGCCAGCCCTCACTGCGTGCCCGCCACCACCGCCCAACTACTGGCCCTCTACACCGCCCTCTACCTCACCGCACTCGGCACCGGCGGCCTCAAATCCAGCGTCTCCGGCCTCGGCTCCGACCAATTCGACGACGCAGACAAGCGAGAGCGGCGCCAGATGACCAGGTTCTTCAACTGGTTCTTCTTCTTCATCAGCATCGGCTCGCTCGTCGCCGTCACGATCCTCGTGTACATTCAGGATAACTTGGGGAGGCCGTTGGGGTACGGCATCTGTGCGTGCGCCATCGCGATTGGCCTGGTCGTGTTCTTATCCGGTACGAAGCGGTACAGGTATAAGAAGCTTGTGGGGAGCCCGTTGACTCAGATCACGGTGGTGTTTGTCGCTGCGTGGAGGAATAGGCGGGCGGAGCTGCCGGAGGATTCGTCGATGCTTTTTGACGGCCGAGGGTACGGGGAGAAGAAGAAGCAGGAATTGCCTCATACCAAGCAATTTCGGTTAGTTTTCTATTAACTTCTGTTTAGCTTTTTGGTTTTTTTCCCTCTTTAGCAAGTAAGAAGAATCCTTTTTAGGTCTTATGTTCGCTATCAACTCTTTTGGAGTCGGTTCATACTAAGTTTTGCTACGGTTTTTATTGGGCTTCCCGTGAGTGGACGGTGGGATTGACTCTAAGATTAGTGGAAGTCGTGTGTAAACTGACCCAGACACTTGAGTTTGTTTTTTTATAGAAAAAGTAGGAAGAATGTCATTGCTAATTTGCTAGGGGTTTTGGTGCGTCATAATAAAATTTTATTTGTGCTAAGATAAAGGAATTTATTAATCTTTATATAAAGTCGTACAAAGAAAGATTGAAAGGATCTAGGGCTTGACGGCATCACAACCGACATTTAGCATCCCAACAAGGTTGCGGCAATTAATTACAAGTATATTGTGAAGAAAAATTGGACTCAAAATCACCGAGATGCTCAGTTTAGGTTTAGTAGCTTCTATTTATGTATGCGAAGGAAAAGATAAAAAAATAAAATAACGGATCACATACGGATATTGGGCGTACCTATAGTTGTACCATTTTTTTGATAAAACAAGTGTGCAGATCACCTTACGACATTTCAAAGTAATAGTACCTTGGACAGTTAGATCAATTACATACTACAGTGAAAAAAATTGGATTACATGACTAAATAGTGGTGGGATAAAGGGAATTTTGACTCCAAATTAAGAATCTTGCGGTTACAAAGTGGGGTACATCGTGCTTTATCATATGAAAATGATCCTGTAGCTCACTGCTTATGTTTGATTGGGATTAGGAAACTAAGGAAAGAAACGGTTTAAGGATTTTTTGGCCTTGGGACATCCAATTCTAGAGCATATATTGGCTCTTATCACATGAGAGAGGATCTTGATTCAAATCCAGGGGGAGTACAGAGTACTCCATCTTATACTCTAGATTAAATATGGCCGTTGGTTGGTATCAAAATCAGAAATATAATGTTGCGAGTTCCAAAAGTCTGCTGTTTGCTGCTTTCATTTGGACGGCATTACATATCCCGACGTGACTATTTGCATATCACGAGGAAGTTGGGATTATGTATCACCCGAATCAAACGTGTGATGTGACTGTTTGCCAATTTTTTGGGTTACTTTATGTGATTGCATGAGAAAAAACATAGAAGTTACAATCTCAACCAAAACAAACACCGTATCTCTTATCCCTCTTATTTTAATGTCCCCAAAAATTCTATATGCCATCAATATACTAAAGGATTGAATATCTCATTGAGTATCTCTGAATGAACAAACAGTCCCAAAAGACATAAATCCCGCAATCCAAAAGGAAATGCTAGCTGCAGCCAGTAGGTGTGGGAAGGTGAAGAAGGTGAAGACATATCAACGTGGGTGGGCCAACTTTTTTTGGTAGGTAGGTAGCAGTCAACTAATTAGTGACTAGCATCCAGTCAGATCCTCTGGTTCTTTGTCTTGAATTCTGTGAATATGGGTTTTGTCAATTGAGGGATGCTCCATTCAGATGCAAGTTAGGCTCATGAATACTTGCCGGCTCTCATTGCCAGCTGCTATGGTCACAATTGAAACAAAATTATAGGATGGGGCAAAAATAAAATGCAGATCACCTCCCTGGGGTTAAGGCCTTTGCCACTTCACCTCCTTGACTTTTGGAAATCTCACCGACATACCTCCTAGTGATTTTGGACTAAAGCGCTACTTAGCTTTTCCAGCCAACCCTTCGTCTTCATCTTCTTTAAAATCATGTGGACACCCAACCCTAAAATTGCAGAACCCACTTTGGCCAGCATCAGCACCATTGTTACTACATACGCCCCCTTCACCATTGACCCATATCCACCTTCTTCCCCACCCCAGCTTGTATGCCCCTTCTATGTTATGCGAAATTAACAAAAAAACGAAAGATGAATGGAAATTTTGTCCAATGATTTGACCATTGCTGTAAAATCTTGATTTCCTAGGAAGGAATTAGTGAAGGTGGATTAGGCATCCCCACAAATAGAAAGAAGAAAAGAAGGTTGCTAGATATTCCGCAAAATCTCAGATTTGAAAATATGTTTTGACGATGACAAAATATGTTTTCAAATTCCCTTTCCGGGCAAAAAAACTCACCCAATTAATTCCTCTAAATCAAAACCAATAACATATTTACCACCAACTACCTCAACAATCCAACACCCTTATTGATTCCACATCTTTTGATTTGTAGTAAGTAGCAGTAGTGAGGTGTTGATTGGTATTTAAGGTATATGTATATCAGGATGCAAATCTTTGATTGCTTACAGGGATAAAGGGATGGTATTACAATGATTATTAGGATGATTTCCTAGATCTAGCATCCAAACCACAACATGTGGTTGCAAATCGTGTCCTGCAACATCTTTTATTGGCTCTAAACCAATCCCTTTTTGCCGACATCAATGACAAGAAGGTTAAGACATGTATATGTAGTAGATGAAAGATAAAGAAAGCATAGAAAGAGGAAACAGGGGGTATTATAGTCCTTTTACAGCTTCCATTAATGGTGTCAAGTGTTAATGGAACCATGAGGAGGCGGTTATTTCCAAAATCCCGGAAGGTGAGGTGCCAAAGGCCTTAATTGCGGGGAGGTAATTTTCATTTAGCCCTGCAGGATAATAGATGTATCCTATATGGCTATATGTCATATGTCATGTGGGTTTTCATAGGAAAACAGAGATGTCATATGTCTCGTCTTTGCAACTATGCCTTCTATTGGCTAAGGAGATATCATATGTCATGTGGGTTTTCATTGGAAAAAACTATAGGAAAATAGAGATGTCATATTGTCCTTTTGCAACTGTGCCTTTTATGGGATAGGGAGATGGGGATCCACTTTTGAAGAATTACTTTACCAAAGGCTGTTTTATATCACTAAGATATTTGTCAAATTTTATGGCATAATGAGTCTCAGTGTAGTGCATACTTTTGGGTAGTTCTTTAATTGGATGGAATCAAATGACAAGAGTTACTTTTATTTAGCATAGCAATAAGAAAGTATGCGCAAAAGCTACAAAACCCCGAAAGAGTAATTCAAAGAAGGAAGGGAAAATAACTCTGGAGGTGGGGCACATACCTAAATAAAAGGTAAGTAGGGAGAATAACTCTGGAGGTGGGGACCATACCTAAATAAAAGGTAAACCACCTCTGAAATAAAACTGTACCTAGCCAGAGCAAGCAACATGATTAGCTGGACGGAACAACGACCAAATTATGCGTTACAGTAGGGAAATGATAATGACATATATCATTCAAGTGTCATCACTTTGGAGAATGGCGATGAAAAACTAATTGACATGTATTACCTCTGGAAAATGTCATCTTGTGGAACTTCTAATGGTGAAAATAACTCTACAACATAGTTTAGCAACTGCCCTAGTACAATCCCCAATTTTAGCATTCCTATTATTCCAAAGTAATTTGTTTCCCATGAATGATTTCTTCTTCTTACTGTATTTATGCATTGATGGATGTGAAATCTCGAGTGGCTTATTTACTTTCAGAATCTCAATATTGATTCCCTTGTTCTTATTTTCATAACTTTTTTTTTGCTGTAAAGGATGGAATTGGTGCTTGGATCTGACTATAGCATTATGAAATGAAACATCAACTATGGTACACAAACAGTATTGTCTACCAAAAGTAGAACATTGTCAATTAACATCAAAACTAGTTCCATTTAGCCTCTAGCTCCATGGTTTAATACTAGTTAAGAAAAAGTGTCCTCTTTAAGCCAAAGCTGAACTCAAATCCATATTACACAACCGTGGTACATAAATAGGTGATGAAGTTTTAATCTATTCAATCAATTGGATCCAAACATATCAAAGATCACGAGCCATTGAGCCAATCAATCAACAAATTGGCCTTCCCAGGCCTGGCCCACCCTTGTCTTTTGCACTCACTTCCTTTGGGAATTTTTGATGGGCCAGGCCAAATGCACTCACTATTTAGGGACAGACACAGAGGAGGATACAACACACTGTTTGCGTCGAGCACGCTTCAATATCTTTCATTACACTTGACTACTTTGTTCATTCACTCCACCCTACATTACGCTTTCTTCACTTTCAATCTCCTTTTGGCCACTAATTAGCTACTGGAGTATGTGGATATTTGCAGGCTCCTATTTACACGAACCTAGCCAAGTACATGAACGACCATCATGTTTCTACAAACTCAAAGAATACACAATTACCTAAATCGAGTTTACTCGTCAACACTTCCACCTCCCCATAAGAACAAAAATCACATACCAATATCATCACATAACATGGGATCCTTTGTCCAAAAAGTCTCTGGCCATCACATATGCATGAGATATTGAGATCCTTTTTCTAAAAATGTCTCAACCTTTTGTTTTTATGCATTCCTGGCTCCTCAAATGTGTCTCGAGATCTGTGTATTTTGATATTTCTACTGCCTCGTGCAAATGCATTGAGATACGGGACGCGCATAGGTGGATCAATCACTTGGATGAACATGCGCATATGATCGTCATTCTCTTGGTGTTTTTCTTTGTCTGCAGTTTCTTGGATAAAGCGGCTATCTTGGATCCTAAAATGTCTAGTGAAACCACGGAGTTGAACAAATGGAGAACATCAACTTTAACAGATGTGGAGGAAGTAAAGTTGGTGATTAGAATGTTACCCATTTGGGCCACCACAATCATGTTCTGGACAATATATGCCCAGATGACTACATTTTCAGTCTCCCAAGCCACCACAATGAACCGCCACCTTGGCAAATCGTTTAAAATTCCGGCTGCTTCTCTCACCGCTTTCTTCGTCGGCAGCATTCTATTAACCGTGCCGGTCTACGACCGGATTGTTGTGCCGATAGCAAGAAAATTGCTTAGGAACCCGGAAGGTCTCACCCCATTGCAACGCATTGGCGTTGGTCTAGTCTTCTCAATATTCGCCATGGTGGCAGCCGCTCTCACTGAAATCAAGAGGTTGCACGTGGCACGATCGCACGGCTTGACAATCGATCCGACGACTGTGGTTCCGCTGACGGTGTTTTGGTTGATTCCACAATTCTTCTTCGTGGGGTCCGGCGAGGCGTTTATTTATATTGGCCAACTAGATTTTTTCCTGAGGGAGTGTCCCAAGGGCATGAAGACCATGAGCACAGGGCTATTTTTGAGCACCCTTTCATTAGGGTTTTTCCTTAGCTCTATTTTGGTTACCATTGTGCACACAGTAACTGGGGATAGAAGGCCATGGCTAGCTGATAATCTCAACCAAGGGAGGCTTTACAATTTCTATTGGCTTTTGGCATTTCTAAGCGCTTTGAACTTTTTCTTGTTTTTGGTTGGTGCCAAGTGGTATGTGTACAAGGAGTCGAGGCTTGCTGAGGAGGGTATTGAGTTGGCGGAAACAGAGCCTAATTGTCATGCATAAGTGTGTTAGATATTTGTGTCTATTTGTAAACTTACTATTGGAATGCTTTTATGCCTTGGAGCAAGTTTTCCAGAGTAGCAAAATGAACCTTTGTAGCTACTTTTACCTATTCAAGACACCAAAATAGGGTTACAGCAGTTTAGGCAAACATGTATTTACCATTTATGAACAGTGCTTCTCTATTTCTACCGAACAATTGTTCACAAGGTATGTATTAAAATAATATTTCCTTATCTCTCCTCCCTAGCAATCTCTCGTTCTCTCTTCTTCTCTCTGCAACTCTCTCTCTCTCTAGAGTGAAAATATCTCAATTTCGTATGATCAATTTTGAGTTTCAAATGGGGTGAAATAAATTAGATTAGGCAAATGGTTTCTTGAATTCGAATTTAGGGTTTTTCTCAGTAGGATTTGGGAGGTGGCTGATAGTCTACTTTTGGAATCTTGAGCTGAGCTTTGTCAAGGGATCTTGGAATTCTTTGTCAATTATTGTTGGAAATTTATCAGCTTCTCATTTGTTTGAGACTGGGTTTTGCTTGTTTGAGACTTCATGTTCTTCAACTTCCGGAAAAAGGAAGACCCAGTCGGGGTTTGCTTTGCCAAGGAGGAAACTCAGGAAAAATTAAATATAAATGATTAAAAGATAAAGGAAGAGTGAAAAATATATACATTTTAATTGTTGTTAGATAAAATAGATAGTATTGGTATAGTTGTGGAAGAAAAAGTTAATAACTAAAGTAAAATTGTGAACTGTTTACAAGGTAGTATAACTACCCACCGATAAACTTGCTCTTAGATATGAAGGTTATTTCCTTTTCTCTGACGAATGGCCCGAAACTTGCTTACCCCAAAGCCAAATGAGTAACCCAATTACTGAGTAATGAGTTCAAAGGCAGTTTGCTGGTCTAAGCAATCAACAGAGTTTTGTACTACTTCATCTAAACTCCTCATTATAGAAGTGTGAGATGTTTGTCAACATTTCTATTCCTAAAATACCCTTCCTATTTTCCCAACCTAAAAAAACGGAGCCCCTCCCCCTCCCCAAAGGCCCAAACCACGTATCCTTCCAACATCCCAAATGAAACGACGTGTCCGAGTTAAACAAACAAACGGCTCCCCAAACCATTTAAACTTCCAAGCAGATGCTCACTCCGACTCCCTCTAACTCTCCCTCCATCTTTATCTCCGACCTTCAATCAATGTTCCAATGTGGGGGTGAAACTCCGACGAGCCTCCGACAAATGTCTTTCAAGCCAATGCTGAACCAAAACAACCAGGTACGCTACATACTATTAACACATGACAGTATTAATTTAGAATTTAGACAACTTTCTTTATAGAATGACTCGCCTGACAAGCACTTTTTTTTTTTTTTTGAATGACAAAAGAAGTTTCCATTAATCATAAAGATGGAAACAATACGATAGGAAAAACAAATACTTTGAGAGAGCTTCAAAAAGTGTATAATACTCTCCTAGTGCTGCTACTCGCATCAATTGTCCTACCCCTCAACCCTTCAAATTTTTTTTATATAAAATACTAGTCGACAAGGAGCCAACTATAAACACCCATAATGCTTCCCCACAAACCGAGCACCTATAAACCGTGTTTCGGTCTCCGAAGCCACCACAATGAACCACCATCTTGGCAAATCATTGAAAATTCCGGCTGCTTCTCTCACCGCTTTCTTCGTCGGCAGTGCCAGTCTAAAACCGGATTGTTGTGCCAATAGCGAGAAAATTGCTTAGGAACCCCCAAGGTCTCACCCCATTGCAACGCATTGGCGTTGATCTAGTCTTCTCAGTATTCGCCATGTTGGCAGCCGCTCTCACCGAAATCAAGAGGTTACACGTGGCACGATCACACGGCTTGACAAACGATCCGACAACTATGGTTCCGCTAACGGTGTTTTGGTTGATTCCACAATTCTTCTTCGTGGGGTCCGGCGAGGCGTTTATTTATATTGGCCAAGTAGATTTTTTCCTGAGGGAGTGTCCCAAGGGCATGAAGACCATGAGCACAGGGCTATTTTTGAGCACCCTTTCATTAGGGTTTTCCTTAGCTCTATTTTGCTTACCATTGTGCACACGGTAACTGGGGATAGAAGGCCATGGCTAGCTGATCATCTCAACGAAGGGAGGCTCTACAATTTCTATTGGCTTTTGGCAATTTCAAGTGTTTTGAACTTTTTCTTGGTTTTGGTTGGTGCGAAATGGTACGTGTACAAGGAGAGGAGGCTTGCTGACGAGGGTATTGAATTGGAGGAAATTGTCATATATGCGTAAAGGTTGTTTCCTTTTCTGATGAAGGGCACGAAACTTGCTTACCCCAAAGCAAAATGGGTACCCAATTAGTGAGTAATGAGTTCAGTCATTTTCCAAGACATGTTAGTGAGTATATCTTGAAACTGAAATCTGATAACAAAATTCGGGACACGTTTTGAATTTTATTGGCATCGCTAGTTGCGATATCATGATATGCTTCCTAAAAAACGATATCCTCAGACTGGGATGGTTCTTCGAATATAGTTTCTCTTTTATCGTTATTCCTACTGAAAAAACACAAATAAATGACCCTACATAAATGGTCAGCGGTTGGCAAAATCTCCATAGGCAGTTTTCTGGTCTAAGCAATCAACAGAGTTTTGTACTTCATTTTTCCGAAGCTTTGGACCTCCTACATGACCATTCTCCCAAATGGTTGCACTAGAGATCGATAGATTCTACACCCCAGTAGAGCTATATTTCTTAACTTGAGGGAACTGCTCATACGTCCCTTCAAAGATGGTGAATAGCACAATTGACTGATACAGGTATCTTTATAATTATCTTCAAAATCTAAAACCATGGGCTAAAAACATGGACTATTGTTACTTTTTTAAAATGTACATACATTCCTCACACCAATCAACATTCAACATAAATGTGTGTCACTAAATGAGCACAATTTGCTTGACATGGATTTTTCAGTACTACTAAAAGTGTAGGCGCTTTCTCAGTGGCGGATCCAGAAATTTCGGACAGATGGATCATCTTTCGATCATAAACTTAATAAAAATACTCATAACTTAATAAAAATAATCACCTTTTTTTTTTTTACCCAAAAAAAAAAAAAAAGAGAATATGCATTGCAAAAAATATAACAGAATAAAAAAAATAAATGTATTATGTTTTTACATTTTCAATAGATGATTTATGACATTTTTATTTGAGTAATTGGTAGAGTTGTATGGTTTGGCTTTGTGGTATTACACACTCCACACAGGAAAAGAGCAACAGAATTACCAGAAAGCACGGGACCACGTTTCGAACACTGACTTTGTGGGGGAGTTGTATGGTTTGGCTTTTGTCAGGCAAAAAGAAATAACCGAACAACAGTACCAGGTTTTGAACATGGAACCTCCCGTGTGGAAAACACAAGTTCTGACCACTTGATCTAGGCATACATGTTCTTGGCTAGTTTTATATATAATACATCCTGTTGTGATTCACACAAAAAAAATCCCGATAATTTCAACTGGATCACGTGACCCACCCGTGCTTATATTGAATCCGCCCCTGCCGGCTTTCTTTGGATGAGAGATATATTCTGATTCATGTTCAATCCATTATCTTGTAAGAGTAGTAAATCATATGGCCAGTGCAAAAAAAATAAGAATAAAAAATCATATGTTTTGTGTTAAAAAAAGTTGTACCTTTGATCTCATTCTGATAAAATCTCTTGGCAGATGTCAAGAGAATAAAATTTGCCAGAGTATCCTTTTAGTGTGAGATTCAGTGAATTAGTAGAATCTTTTACCACCATATTATATCATAACTTTTTTTAAAAAAAATAGATAGATTTAGCTACTATACGTTGCGTTTTGTAATTAATATATACTCCCTCCGTCCCATTTTTATTGTCCATTATCGTTTTTCGTGTCGTTCTTTCAACGCTTATATTTCTCAATCGACAATGTTTTTCATAATTTTGAAAACTTTGTATTATAAATCTAATCAAGAACTATCAAATAAGATCCATATTGCATATTTTTGGAAATTCATATTGGAAGATATATATATATATAAGCGTTAAAAGAACAGCATGAAAAACGAAAATAGATAATACAAACGGGACGGAGGGAGTATAATAGATGTACGAATATCTGGTTATGGTTTGAGTATCGCAACACTTTCATGTTTACTACGTCCTGAATTTATCCAACGACATGAAAGTATATTGGGCGTGCGCATAGTTTAAAATTTTAAAGAACATTTCCACCTAGACCGAATACGTTGACTATTTTAATAGAAGGCTAAGAGCATCTCCAACCCTTGACTTCAAATTGGAGATGTCAATTTTTTTTTGAAGGCTTATGTGGCATTATGGCATCTCCAATTTGACATCAAAGCATTCTCTCCAACCCTTATGTCAAATTCTATTTATTTGGCATCAAGTTATCCTTTTCCGACAATTAATGCCAACTCTTTTGTCAAACTTTGAAAGGAAAAGAAAATTTCAAACGTTCAAAATTTCAAAATCTAGCCGACTTTTGAAATTTGGCATTTGTGTCCATGCCTGTCAAAAAAATTGGCATTAGAAGGCTTGCCTTCAAATCCACATGTATTTGGCATCAAAGAAGGCTGTTAGGTTTGATTGAATTTTGGTGTCAATTTTTACCGTTAAAATGTCCATGCAAGAATTGACATCTCTCATTAGAGATGCTCTAAGAAATCTAACATTTGCCATACACACAAATTAAGTCCACCAAAAAAAAAAAGTCACGTATTAGGATTCTCCTTACATTTGATATTAAAAAAGATTTGCATCCACGTCACAACTGGTTAAGGCATTAATCAACTCTTCTACATGGAGATATCGTGCCATCACAATATTTTCTAAAACAATGCTCAATATCAAATCTTGTCACTTTTTTTTTCAATTAATTGTTGATTTTGAAGGCTGAAAAGGTCCAATATCAGTAGTGGTTAATTTTGTTATAAAATGGTAACTAATTAATACTAACATAGCTAATATATACTATATAGAAGAATTGATTATATATTGACCATGACGGAAAACTATTGCCGAGTTTTAACAATTTTGAATTATTACCATTTCGATTATTTGACAATGCCTTACTAGTGCGTGTGGGCTCCACATGTACGTTAGGGGTTGTATTTAGTATTGTATTTGGATAGTTGTGTATGTAGTATGATTGAACAAAAAAGAAGAATGGAATGATTTTGGCTGTATTAATTATACGTTTTCATTTCCAGCTTTGCTATCCACAGAGATGATTTGCAGAGAACTACGCAGGGAAAAACGCGCTTGGCCCCATTTTGGATCCCGAAAAAATCTAGAAAACTTTCGCCCTACGAATCCAAAAGTAATACTTACCGATATCTGCTGGAGCTGATTTTTTACAAGGCCCCATAAAATAATATTCAAAAATTTATGGATATTTTTCGAGATTTTTTCGGGACCCGAAATGGGGCCAAACGCGTTTTTCTCTGCGTGGTTCTCTGCAAATCGTCCCTGCTGTTAGAATTTTTGTTTTCAAAATGACCAAAGCATAGTAGCACGGAGTATCAAATTACAAAATCGTTTGCTAAAGAAGGGGGGCAAGATGGAGAATTTGAACTTGTCTTCTTTTTTTTTGAAAAATGGGTGACCAAGAACAAAAGGAATAGTGGTAGCTAGTAGCTCCAGAAACTTTTATACAAGTATTCTCATAAATAGCTTCAATTTTTCCGATGCTATCGACAAACGTAATAAGAATTTTCTAAAACAGTGTATCGCTAGTTTTTCATATTTTCAAGTAATTTGTTTTTTATAAAAAAAGAAAAGAAAAGAAGTCAATGCTCTCAAACGTATCTATCTAGTGAGAATAAAATGTAGGTCAATATTAATTTTTACACTCGTCCCTTTTTTTTTAACCACACTCTCTTTTTTGTACTCTTGTGATGTAAATTTACAAAAGTAACCTTTCACTTGGATATTCTCTCACACTTTGAAGGGCAACATTGTAAATTCACATCATAAAAGAAAAAAAAGTAGTTTGGTCATAAAAAAAGGAAAGTGTGAAAATCACTATCCTAAAATATATATATTACCATAATATCTGAATAGAAAATTTATTGCTCTACTAATTCGTTTTTAGATGTAGTTTACTGGCTTTGTATCTCTTTCCTCACTACCTTTCAATTCAAACCATTATTATGATAGCACTGAGGTCACTAGCTTCCAGGGTTGATAAACGAGCCGAACGAGTCAAACAGGTAGTTAATCAATTTTGGTTTGAAAATTTAACGAGTTTCAAAAATATACTCGATCGAGTTTAGCTTGTTTAATTATGAGACAAGTCAATCTCAAGTAGTAGCTTGTATTTTTTATATATAACAATTCTAACAAGCAACGTAGTAGCTTGTTTAAGTTTAGTTTGTCATTTTAACGAATTTCTAAAAATTGTTGAAGCTTGTTTTGTTTATGAAAACAAATCAATCTTGAACATATTTTTAACGTACAAACCCAAGTTCAATTTGGTTCGTTTAGTAGCCCTGCTGACTTCCGAATCTCAGGTAATAAAAGGAACTCCTCCCTATCTCTCTTCTATCACTGTCGTCCAAACTAACATTACTGAATTAGGAATTTGCAGAATATCGAAAGCACCCATCACACACTGGAAAAGAAAAGCTACAAATTAACAAATGGCACTGCCTGTGACTTGTGATGAAGCCAAGTCGACCCTTCCAGATGCTTGGGACTTCAAAGGTCGTCCTGCCATCAGATGCTCCACTGGTGGCTGGACGAGTGCTGCCATGATTCTGGGTCTCTCTCTCTCTCTCTCTCTCTCTCTCTCTCTCTCTCTCTCTCTCTCTCTC
>BPLS01000540.1:513761-530351 GCA_019656275.1 Rhododendron kiyosumense
GATTTTAATTTTTGCGGTTAATTGTTATCAGGTGTAGAGGCATGCGAAAGATTAACAACGCTTGGTATCGCCTTCAACTTGGTTACATACTTGACAGAAACCATGCATCTAGGGAGGGTCACCTCCGCCAACGTTGTCACCAATGTTTTTGGCACCTCTAACATCCTCAGTTTGCCTGCAGGTTTCATCGCCGACGCTTACCTTGGCAGGTACGGACTAATTTCTAATTGCCAGATGATCAATTTCCCAAACCTTATGTTGGTTTTGAACCTTAAATATTTCTGTTCCTTTGTTCCATTGTGCAGGCATCTAACTATCGCAATCTTTACCGCCATTCAAGCAGCCGTAAGCATATATATACTCCTATATCCTGCATGCATGCCTCTGGAAAATTCTAGAACCACTAATGCAAATTTCTTATTGTACGTCTTCTGACATTAATTATCATCCGTAGAGCGCAATCGATCACATAATTTTGTGATACACATACAATGAAAGGATTGTATATTTCCGTATTTTAGTGCACGGAAGAGAAGCCCCAAAACACCATCACTTTAATTACAAACAGAATTACTAAAACTTACTACTCGTAAGTAAGGTTATCACATCATTTTTTGCCAAATTCCTATTATAGAATCATGTTTGTGTTTCATTTCTACTGCAACGCGTCGGTTCATTTGTCGATCTCTTTCTGCACTGATTTTAATGGTCGAGACCGTTCGCTTTTTAAATCTCGTTGAGAATATTGGTCATGTCAGAAGCGATGTTGATCGTAAAACTTTATTGGGGATTCTTAGAGTTCCAAGATGGGTGTGATTCGTGTGAAACAGTCTTACAGTAAATAAGGCTCTAGCTACGTGACAGTTAGGGCCTGTCTGAGAAATTTTTTGATTCCATTGTTTGATACTCCGAGTATAGTTTTGTTTGGTCTATTAGATGTTGGGTTAATTTGTGGACTGGTTTGGTTTCGTGTAATTCGTTGGAATTGCATATATACCAGGGAAGTGCCCTTAGGAGTTTTGTATTATGTCGTATTTTGAAGAAAAAAAATATACTCTATCCGTCCCACTTTGTATAAATACTTTTTTATTGTCCCATATATTGAATGGGTAGAACACCAAGTATTTTCCTGGGAGACGATTATGGTAACAATCTTTCATGTATTTTCGATCGGTTAATTATAGGGGGTAACAATTTTAACCATCTCCGCCGCCTTCCCAAACCTCCGACCACCCAAATGCGCCACCACCAGCCCCTACTGCATCCCCGCCAGTGGTGCCCAACTAATTGTCCTCTACATCGCCCTCTACGTCTACGCACTTGGCACCGGTGGCCTCAAATCGAGCGTTTCTGGCTTCGGCTCCGACCAATTCGACGACACCAACAAACAAGAGGGACACCAAATGACCAAATTCTTCAACTGGTTCTTCTTCTTCACCAGCATCGGGTCCCTCGGTGCCGCCACGATACTGATTTACATTGAGGATGATTTTGGCTGGCCGTGGGGGTACGGAATCTGTTCTTGTGCAGTTGTGATCGGCTTGGCTGTGTTTTTATCGGGTACGAAGAGGTACAGGTTTAAGAAACTTGCGGGGAGTCCGTTGACTCAGATTGCGGCGGTGTGTGTCTCTGCATGGAGGAATAGGAGGGTGGAGCTGCCGGAGGATTCATCGATGCTTTATGACGGCGGAGAGAATGAGAAGAAGGAGGAGGAGAGGCAGGAATTGCCTCATACCAAGCAATTTCGGTAAGCGTGCAAGTCAAAATTTTTGTGTTTGATGACATGGCCAGAGTTAGTTTTGTTTTGAAAAGCGAAAGACGATTTTATTGACAAATTACAAAAGGGACAAGAACGCGATAGCATGAGAACGAAAGGAAAGCATCCCAACTATGTTGACAACTTGACTCTACCTCAATCATATGCCATTCAAGTCTCGAAAGATACAAGGTTGTTCGGGAATCAACCTAACAGAACAAATATGAAAAGCTAGTAACAACTCCGCCACAATCATATGTCATTCAAGTCCTCAGAAGATACGAGGTTGATCAGGAATCAATCTAACACAACAAAATATGAAAAGCTAGTAACAAAACAACTGCCCGTAATACACGAAACTTGATACTTGAAAAATCTGGTGTGATAGAAACTGATGAGTACTGGATTGCCTCCACAAAGTTTGCATCAGCAACAGAAATAAGTGGGAAAAAAATCACTTGCCACTGACAGTATAATTGACCTCCTCCTTATTTGCAGCAGGAAAAACAATTGAATGACCTTTGCATCAGTAAAAGAGTGTTCAACAATTGTAGCAGTAGCAGGACTGAGGCTATTGATGCAATTGCAGAATATAAGCAGTAGCAGACGTAGAGCAAACCACCACATTCATTCGCAGCAACAAAACAGCAGGTCCCAATAAGGCTTAAGAAACTAAAGCATATCACCATACAAACACCCTGTTAAATGGTGAACCACCTTTGTAATAATGGTGTAGGTAACCAGTGAACAACGTTATTAGTTAGAAGCCACGACGGTCAAATTATTTGAGACGGTACTAGAGAATATGAGCATTGCTATGTGTATTAGAGATTATGACCCGAGGTGAGCCCCACAAAACCCATATGTACATGGTATATATAAGCTCATATGTACCCATAGCTTTTCCGGTTATGTTAATGCACTTCCAATAGCGTCGTTTACTGGTCTCATTTTGGTGGGCCATTGTTGGATCTCATCACTCTCTTGCTTGTTTTAAAAATTTCTGCAGTTTCTTGGACAAAGCTGCCATCAAGGACCCTAATGGAACAAATATGGTGACTAAATGGCGCATATCAACTTTAACACACGTGGAGGAAGTAAAGTTGGTAATTAGAATGCTACCCATTTGGGCCACCACAGTGATGTTCTGGACAATCTATGTCCAAATGAGCACATTCTCAGTCTCCCAAGCCGCAACCATGAACCGCCACATTGGAAAATCGTTTAAAATTCCCGCTGCTTCTCTCAATGTTTTCTCCGTCGGCAGCAATCTATTGACCGCGCCATTCTACGATTGGATTGTTGTGCCTATAACAAGAAAATTACTCAAGAACCCCCAAGGTCTCACCCCATTGCAACGCATAGGCACTGGTCTACTCCTCTCAATATTCGCAATGGTGGCTGCCGCTCTCACCGAAATAAAGCGTTTACACATGGCACGATCACACGGCTTGACAAGCGATCCGACCGTTGTTCTTCCACTAAGTGTGTTTTGGTTGATCCCACAGTTCTTTTTGGTCGGCTCCGGCCAGTCGTTTATTTACATTGGCCATTTGGATTTTTCCCAGAGGGAGTGCCCCAAAGGCATGAAGGCTATGAGCACAGGGCTATTTTTGAGCACCATTTCATCAGGCTTTTTCGCCAGCTCTATATTGGTTAGTATAGTGGAGAAGGTGACTGGGGATAGAAAGCCATGGCTATCTGGTAATATCAACCAAGGGAAGCTCTACAATTTCTATTGGCTTCTAGCTGTTCTCAGTGCTTTAAACTTTTTCTTGTTTTTGGTTTGTGCCAAATGGTACGTGTACAAGGAGAAGAGGCTTGCCGAGGAGGATTGAATTGGAGGAAGAAGAGCATATATAACTGCATGCCCTGTATATGAGTGACGTGTGTATACTTAATTTACTTTTGGTAGGCTTTTTATGCTTATTAGTTGTGAGGCTGTATCCTTTTTTATGTACAGAATGATCCGAAAGGGCCAAGAATTTGGGAGCGAAAGTGGAAACAGTTTGGGTCCTAGGGATAACCTTTGGTGACCTTTTAGTCAATTTATTCAGAAACTCTTGGTCAAAGTGAACTAAAGGGACGAAAACATTGAGAGGTAGATGAAGAATTCGGATCGATTTTGTCCACCGGTGGTCAGGCAGGTAGTCGAGAACTACCACGTACGGGACTTCCAGCCAGTATCTTTGACTACCGGTTCCGCAGTGTATTTGGGGACCGATCGACCAGCCAATAGTCCGGTGCATCTACCGGTCGGACTATTAGTTGTCGCAATAAGTTTCAGTAAATAAAGTGTGTTTTAGGGTTTTATTTTATTTTTTTTGTACTGAAACTCACTAACTTTTCTGTGAAGAGAAATTAAAAGAGAGGACTTTGAGAGCATCTGTTCTGTGTATTGCTTTCTCTCTCTCTTTTCTGTAGTTTGTTCAATTACGTACATAACAATAATCACATTCGTTTTTTGTATTTAACTGTTAAAACTTCCGCACAGCAGTAGACAAAACTGCGGTTCAAATGCTTATAACCTACAAGTTGAAAATTATCAAAAGCATAAAAAGCCTTCCGAAAGCAAGTTTACATAAACGCACGTATGTCACTGAGATCAGGGGGAAGCACCGAAACCAGCGAGCATCATTGCATGACGATCGTACTCATCTTCTTCCTCCAATTCAATACCCTCATCAGAAAGCCTCTTCTCCTCGTACACATACCGTTTGGCACAGACCAGAAATAAGAAGTTAGAACCACTTAAATTTGCTAGAAGCCAATAGAAATTGTAGAGCTTCCCTTGATTGAGATTATCGGCCAGCCATGGCTTTCCACCGTCGACCACCTTGTCAAACCAAGATAGAGCTGAAAAGAATCCCGATGACATGGTGCTCAAAAATAGCCCAGTGCTCATAGCCTTCATACCCTTGGGACGTCACTCCCTCAGGGAAAAATCCAACTGGCCATTGTAGATAAACGCCTGGCCGGAGCCCACCATGAAGAACTGCGGGACCAACCAAAACACACATAGCGGAACCACAGCGCTAGGAATAGGATCGTTTACCAAGTTGTGCGATCGCGCTATGTGTAGACGCTTTATCTCGGTGAGAGCGGCTGCCACCATCGAGAATACTGACAGGACTAAACCAACGCTTATGCGTTGCAGACTTGCAGTGGGGTGAGACCTGGCCTTGGGGGTTCTTGAGCAATCTCCTGGTCGTCGGCACAACAATCCAGGCGTAGGCCGGCACGGTCAACAGACTGCCCAGGACGAAGAAAGCGTTGAGAGAAGCTGTTTGTTGGGTCTTAAATAATACATTTTCATCGATAAAGAATCATTTTTCATAAATTAAAAGAATTCGTTGATTGGAAAAAGTTTCAATTTTTCTTGAAAAAGTTGTAGTGTTTTTAATTATCATTTTTCGGATTAGAGTAACTAAATTGAGCCCTAGTTGATTTAACTAAATTGAGGGAATAACTAAATTGGACCTGGTTGACGTAGTTTTAACTTTTCTATGATGGAAAGACAATGAAAAATATACTCCCTCCGTCACATTTTCTTTGGATTTTTTTGATATTTTTCAAACTCTTACATCTTTCAATATGAATCTCAAAACATATGTAATATGGATCCTGTTTAATAGTTTTCGATTAGATCTATAATATAAAGTTTTCAAAAGGAAAATTTATATAAATGGTCCTCCTAATTTCATCCAAGTTTCGTTTTCGTCCTCCAAACATCAATTATAACTATTTTGACCTTCAAGTTTGATTTTTGTACCAAATTAGTCCAATTGATAACTTCTATTAGGCATATTGGACCAAAAAAAATCAGATTGATGGTAGTTTGGACGTTGCAGTTTATACTAAGTTGGTCTAATTGATAACATCTACTTTCAATTTGATTTTTTCTGTCCAGTTTTGCTGACAATCGTTATCAATCGGACCAACTTGGTACGAAAACGATACTTGAAGGTCAAAAGAGTTACAATTGATACTTTGAGAACTAAAATGAGATTTGGGTAAAATTAAGAGGACCATTTCTATAAATTTTTCTTTTCAAAATTATGAAAAATATTATAAATTGAGAGATATAAGAGTTTGAAGAACAGCACGAATATCAAAAAAAGACCAAAGAAAATGGGACGGAGAAAGTACATGTTGTGACACCATCTTTGTTCTTTTTGGCTTTTAGTAAAATTTCTTTCTTCGCCATTTAAAAAAAAATACATGAACCAGCAGAACTAAATAATATTCGACAATGAAATTTCATTAATCTTTAAAAAGAAATACAAAAATTAAACAGACTAAGAGCACATTAGTGAAAATGTCACCGGGATTTAAAACACAAAGAAATGTTAGAAGCCAACCAAAGAAAACAAGACCAAAAGACGAGAAAATAAAATAACAGTTACAAAGATCAAACAAACTAACAGCACATCGGCATCACAATGGGGAGGAAGGATTTCAACCATGTTGACACTCTAACTCCACCGTGTCCACTGCATGCCACCCTTAACTAGAAAAGGAAAATGTACGAAGTTGATCAATTATTTTCCACTAGTAATTGTCCTTGCATTATTTACTTTTGGTGAATAGGGAGTAACAATCTCAACCATCTCCTCCGCAATCCCAACACTCCGACCACCCAAATGCGCCGCCGCCACCAGCCCCCATTACGTCCCCGCCACCGCCGCCCAACTAAGTGTCCTGTACATCGCCCTCTACGCCATGGCACTCGGCACCGGCGGTATCAAATCGAGCATCTCCGGCTTCGGCTCTGACCAATTCGACGACACCCACAAACAAGAGCGACGACACCAAATGAACAAGTTCTTCAACTGGTTCTTCTTCTTCACCAGCATCGGGTCCCTCGGCGCTGCTACGATACTGGTTTACGTGGCGGATGATTTCGGCTGGCCGTGGGGTTACGGAATCTGTTCTTGTGCAGTTGCGATCGGTTTGGCTGTGTTCTTATCGGGTACGACGCGATACAGGTTTAAGAAGCTTGTGGGGAGCCCGTTGACCCAGATTGCGGCGGTGTTTGTTGCCGCGTGGAGGAACAGGCCGGCGGCCGATCCGTTGATGCTTATTCACAGCGGTGAGTATGAGAAGAAGGAGAAGGAGAAGCAGGAATTGCCTCATACCAAGCAATTTCGGTAAGTGTACGTTCTTGTTCAAATGTTTTCGGCCATGACTTTAAAAAGGTGGTATTGACTATTGTAGTATTTTCCAAGCACCAAGGCCGCTCTACCAAAACAGGTGTTTCGGCCGGTAAATATTGGTTACCTCCCTGATAACAATTCACTTTGGTGACCTGCTGTCACCAGACACCAACCAGTACTTTTTCCCTTCTCTCTTTCTCTCTCTCTTTTTTTTTTTATAAAGAAAGAAAAAGTCTAAAAACACATTTTTCAGTATTATTCCCTCCGTTCCAATTTGTAAGTCCCACTTCGGGATTCCAACTTTTTAAAGAAGTGTAATTATTACTTGCACAGATTTTTGCCTTTCCAATTTTGCCCCTCATTTTTTGAATAGCTTTTTTTTTTTTTTTTTTTTGAAAGTGAATAGCTTCAGTACAATTTAAATGGAAACTGGTTGTTTCCGTACAAGAAGAAAACAAATCAGAGGGTTTTTAGCGGCAAAGTCCGAAAGTCGGTTCAAGAATTTAATTTTGAATACAACTCTCTCTCTCTCTCTCATACACAATATTTTGTCCTTTTTGAAGAAGGGTAAAAGAAAAAGTTAGTCCCTTTTTGTGTTGATTTGTCAAAATGAACCTTTATTTTGAAACACCCAAAAATGAAAATATGGACTATCAAATTGGAATGAACAGAGTAATACTTTTGGCGAGCATTTATGGTGATAATATTTTGAGCATCACGTTATGTGTTATTGGTAGAATGTGCATGTCTTTGTCATCATTTGATAGACCACGTTCTATTAATGCATTGTTGACACATTACATGGTATCTAAAATATGGTCATCATAGTATTATTGCTTCAACTTCCTGACACAACTATGTTTGGAGCCGTCCAATGTATGTGGATCACGTATTTCAAAAGAGTCCAATTGAATAGACTCTATCACACAAAAATCGATCCCGAATAAATCACAAATATGATACAAAACCCGGAATCAAAAGGAAAATGGGTCTTGAATTCTTTGAAAATGGGTAAATAACTCAAAACACCTCAAACTTAGGGGTCTGAATTCTTGCTTGCTTCTTTTTTCCTGCGCGCAGTTTCTTGGACAAAGCAGCCATCAAGGACCCCAATGGGACCAATATGGTGAACAAATGGCGCACATCAACTTTAACAGATGTAGAGGAAGTCAAGTTGGTAATTGGAATGTTACCCATTTGGGCCACCACAGTCATGTACTGGACGATCTATATCCAAATGTGCACATTCTCGGCCTCCCAAGCCACCACCATGAAGCGCCACATCGGCAAATCTTTCCAGATTCAAGCAGCTTCCCTCAACGCTTTCTTCGTCTGCAGCAGTCTATTGACCGTACCAGTCTATGACTGGATTAATTGTTGTGCCAATAACAAGAAAATCGCTCAATAACCCCCAAGGTCTAACCCCATTGCAACGCATAGGCGTTGGTCTTGTCCTCTCAATACTCTCAATGGTGGCAGCTGCTCTCACCGAAGTAAAGCGTTTACGCGTGGCGCAATCACATGGCTTGACAAACGATCCGACGACGACTGTAGTTCAGCGAAGTGTGTTTTGGTTGATCCCACAATTCTTCTTCGCGGGCTCTGGCCAGACGTTTATTTACAATGGCCAGCTAGATATTTTCCTTACGAGAGTGCCCCCCGGGCATGAAGTCTATGAGCACAGGCCTATTACTGAGCACCATTTCATTAGGGTTTTTCCTTAGCTCTATTTTGGTTACCATAGTGCACAAGGTAACTGGGGATCGAAAGGCCATGGCTAGCTGATAATCTAAACCAAGGGAGGCTCTACAATTTCTATTGGCTTTTAGCAATTTTAGGTGTTTCTAACTTTTTCTTGTTTTTGGTTGGTGCAAAACGGTACTTGTATAAAGAGAAGACGCTTTCTAGGGAGGGCATTGAATCGGAGGAAGGAGAGCATGATTGTCATGTATAGTAGTGAGAGAGATTAGGAAGGCCTTTGGATCCTTGACTACCTTGGAACTCTTGCTCAGATTAATTGTTGTAGTTTTTTTTTTTTTATCAACAAAAGTAACATTTTATTGAGAGGAAAAGAAGTAAGAAATTCCAATCAAATGTTGAAAAATACAGTCATTTGTGGGAACAAAGTTCCAATACATCTCAAGGGACAAAGTCCATAAACACCAAGTGACTAAAAAGTGAAGATCAAACAAAACAAGCACAAAGTGACTAGCCCAAACAAGTGGGCTAATCCTGGCCTGAGAAAACTCTAAATCTCACCCTAATCATCTATACAAATTCAAATCCACGCTGCCCAGCTACCCACCCGCCGCTGCCACCATAAACAGACAGACCACCAACACTACCACCACCAGGCCACCACCGCCAACAACACTGGAGGCTGCGAGCTGATGATGTGCACCCAAAATCTGCTGCGAGCCTCAACCAAACTATTAGGCGATTATCGAGCGACCCAGCAATGAGCTCGGTGGGAGGCCACACCGGCCGAGCATCCCGAACACCGCAGATCACCACGCCCTTGTAGGCAGAAAAACACTGGTAGCCCAGGAGCACACTGACCAGAGATCAACCGGAGAGGAGAAACTTGGCCGAGAAGGGTGCCGCGAAGGATGAAACGTCATAGAGCAGATAAGGCACAGACAAAACTAGGGGAGGGGTCCGAAAAATGGAGAGGAGAGGGGGAAACAGATAGAGCATCATACCGAGGTCAACCCCGTCACCGTCCGGATATCCCATCGTCGATCGCCGCCACATCGGGCCCCATAAACGATCAGGAGAAACGCCGTCTGTCGAGATCCACGGCTCCAACAACACAACCACCAGGACCGTGGCCTCCAGCCACCATGTACGGTGGCGACGCCTCCCCCGCCCAGAGAAAACCCTAGCCGGTTTAAAACTAGAGAGAGGGAGAGAAGAGAATATTTCGTAGGCATATTAATGTGAACAAATTAATTACATAAATGCATGTCCAAGCTTCCCAGTAATGATCGTCTTTATCTTATTCCAGACAGAAATCAAACCAAATATTCCGGCACAAGAAAAAGTAAAAAATATTAAACAAAATACCTTATAAGTTGCATTAATATGCGGACATGAGTAATATTTTGGCGGAATAAATTACGAAAAAATTGAGATCTGTATTTTACATAGCGCGTAAAAGATAATCAAGAAATGTCATGGTGAACATATTCGATCGTTTGCATAAGAAGGTTGGTTACAACTCTTAAGTCTTTTCCTTGAACTAGAATAATTAACTTTCCATGACCTCACTTCGAAATTTGAGAGAGATGCCAAAAGAGTAACTCGAGCAGCAATGCAAGTAGATCTTGAAACTGGATTCTGACAGCAAATTGACATATCAGATTATATTTTCAGGATCTTGAAACTGGTTTAAGAGTTGCTAGCTAGCTACAACATGATACGCTTCCTGAGCAAGAAGATATCCCTTTACGAGGACGGTTCTTTGGATATATTTTCCTCTTTCAACTTTATTAATGCCGGGAAAATACAAATGGTGACAGTAAATAAATGGTCAGCAAATGGATACCGACGGCGGGAGGAACTACAACAAATGGACAGGGAGAGAGATTAAATTACACAAACTGCACATCGGAGCAGACAAAAATGAGGAGTCATCCGTCATTTTCGCCTGGTTTGAGATTGATTTTTTCATTCTGAATTCATTTGTAATCGGCTTTCAATATTCCCTGGGGAAGAATGGAGCTAACTATGTGTACGAGTTGCTCTTTGATGTCTTCCAAGGCTTTGCATTCCATCCTGCATAAATTAAGCAATCAGCGTTTCGTCGGATATATTAAGTTCCAAGTACATTCCAAGTGAAACTCAATACTTTTGTTCGTTTTGTCAAACGTCAAGGGAGTGATACTAGTAGCAGAAACCCACATAACTAAATATTGGTAGCCGCGTGATTGAGACACATTCGTCTTGAAAGGTTAATCTCAACATCGTATCCGTAATAATACAATTTAAGAAAAGTGTGTTTTGTTCATGTATTTAATACTGTCTTAATCAATTTTATTTTTCTCTAAAAACGAAAAGTTTAACAAACTGAAAGAGCGAGCAGTTTAGATCAAAGCAATGGACCAAGGGTAAGACTGTTGGTGCTAACAGCAGAGCACAGCAAGAACCAAACTCCGACTGAGCATTAATAAAAACAGCAACGCTACAGAGTACAGACACTAAATAGTTTACAAACTACTCCGTATTACACTAAACGTACACAGAGCACTACCGCAGTACCTTAGTGTCTCTAGACTTTTCCTTATAGATAACACAGAATGGTTAAACTTCATTTAAAGACATGAAAATGGGCAAGAAATGCAGCATAAGACACCCAAAAAAGAGCAAATTCCAATATGTAAAAGCACATCAAGAATTAGGACACCAATTCTCTAGTAATTAGTATTGCTGTATGCTTGCGACGAACCATTAAAATTCCCACAAAGGAGTCAATAATATTTTTACAATTTTCATTCTGACAAAATATCAAAGTCAAATCCGAATGGAACTGTCATGAATGTTAACCAGGCTCCCAATAGGCCAATAACAAACCCCAAATATGGTGCAACTGTTATCATCCTTAAGATGCATCTAGTAATAAATAAGACAATAGAGAACAGAAGCAATGAAAGCTTGCCACGACGAGAAAACGAAGTTCCGTTAACATTTCAAATCCAATCTGAAAAATGGTGCAACAGTATTCTACTTGAGCTTGAATTACTACAGAAAGAGAGAATTTTATGTACCTTAGGCGACATTAGGACCCTTCAAAGGAATCAGCAACGCCTTCATTAATTTCACCAAATATCTGCAGGCAACTGTCCCATTTTCGTTGTTCTCGTGCTTCCCAATAACCACCCACGTAACGGAATGGTCCATCTTCACCTTCTCTTTGGAACCATCTGGGCTTCCACCCATTCTCCTGTAGTTTCCTTGACTGCAACAAAAGAAAGTAAGTATTATCATCACCAATGAGTTGGCCCATGTGATTGCTGAACCGAGAAAAAATACGTCTCTTGGAATATATCAAACTTGAACTATTGATAAACTGCTCTCTTCATCTACCAAGAAAATTTTTCCTCCCAAAAATGTTAAAAATCCATACCAGAAGCAGAAGCCTGAGTCTCCTCTATGTTTTTAATAACCCATAGAATACCCAGAAAATGTTTTCAAAACAGAAAAGAAACTCTAGGCCCTAGGAAAACTCTTTCTGCCAAAAGAAACAGAGCATAGGCAATTCAGAAACTGCATATATTATCAATAAACACGTCCAAACAAAATCCATCTTCCCATCATGAAAGGAGACACTGCTGACTTGGCTTTGTTTGGTTGGTAATTTAGTTTAGTTTAGTTTTGGTAGTGAGTGGAGAGAGAAATAGAATAATGATTGAAGAAATGGGTAATGATTGGAGAGAGATAGAGAGAGATGAGAAAGTAATAATTGAAAAAATAGAATAATGATTGAAGGAAGAAGTAGGGTAATGATTAAAAAACTAAACTAAAATGGGTACCGAAAAATATTTTTCACTTGTCTTACTAAAATTCAAGCAAAAGATATATCATGCCTCTCAGCGCTGCCATCATGAACGGCTTTCTTTCCTATTTTATCATCTGTTGCGAGGTAACTTTTGATGTCCAGTTGTGCATTGTTATCACCACATGACGAACATCTCAAACCAAAGCAGTGGGCTGTGGGCCCACCATCATGTGTCTTTATTTCTGAAGCTTAAAAGAAATCACCAAGGAACCATATCCACAATACAGCGCAATATTAGCGACTCTATTATCCTCAAATTGTTTGTCCATCCTTAAAATTCCAAAGTCGGATGTCATACTATGCACTATGCAGTCACTTCAACTAGAAATGTTTTAAAACTCGAAAAAAATTCCAAACTACCCACCAGGGCCACCACTGACATCTACATAGGTGATTGGATTTATCTTATAGTTCACTGCGAAAGGGATTAATTTTAGGGAACTTTTCAAAGTATAGTGGGACGTCCATAGAAGTGAAAAGATCAATGCCATACATTCCCGAAAGAGCAAGAATTAATTCAACATACAACCCTATACACTTAAAACTTGTATACACCTATTTGTCCATTTTTACCCCTTAACCAGCTCTTCATCTCTCCTTAGTTGTCCATTGTCATGATATCTTAGAATAAAGCCCATTCCACGTTTAACGGAATTGTCCAGTCCTTTGGAAGCCCAATTCCATGCCTTTGTGCTGCAATGGTTGAAGCTCCTCTAAGAACAAACAACTCCTCATGACGCAGACATTTTTCAAAATCCAGGACACCACCGGTGACATACCAAACGAAAATGTACAGTCAATAAAAAAAAATACTGACTCGACTAGGAAGCCATTCAGTATAAACATTTAATATATTGTTTCCTATGAAATAATACCCCAGTGGCCCAGTCCCTTGAATGTCCTGCATCCCCTATTTGTGGCAGCATGTCCTAGAAGAGACCAACATGAGTCAGAATTGGTACATTGCCTCCAAGTATGAGCGAGAATATCTTCATGGCTCAAGCCTTTTACAGCCTCCCCAACCAGATGAAAGAACCATCTTTCTCCTTTGTTTATATCAGCTTTCGATTCAACTATACAAGACAATTTAAGTTGCTAGCAAAATGAAAACAGGGTTCACCTTAACAAGGAAGAGTGATCCTCCATTTTTTGACCTCTAACTCACCATTCAAATGATTCCTAGCCCGTCCCTCGCTCTTATTATCATCCTTGCCTCTACCTAACCTAGTTGATTCCTTTGAGCTAGTTCTTCCCCGAACAAGGCATTATGGTAAAGATTGCCAAACATTGGTTTCCTAACTGCAGTAAAACAAGCAGAGCATAATGTCTTCCTAACATGGATGGAAAGGACATTAGTGTCTACATATGGGAAGAAATAGTAAAAGGTGCCAGACAAACCATCCTCTGGCGCTTCTCCAACCGTAGCTTCTCTCCATTAGCCTTTTCGTATTCCCCGTTCTCGAGATGCCGTTGGTCTGGTCTGAGTCTTGAATCAGTGGGCGGAAGGTTCTCCTTAATCCGTAGAAAAATACCAGAATCAGAAAGGACTATGAAGGATGATAAAGATTCATAGGAGGAAAGGGGAATTCTAGGTGAAAACTTTGATCTACATCATCATCTCTACCTGCAACCCTGGGGTTAACTCATTTAGTGTGATTGCGAACGACGTCATGTTGTACCGAGAGAAACTGGGAGGCTTACACCTTTTCCATAATAAAGATTGGTCTGAAACATCCTTTGTTTTGGTATTCCCGTCTCCATTCACATAATGCATGCTTTCATCCCACTTTCCAAATAATGTGGCAACCTTTTTCCCTGAGACATCTTCAACATGTCCATGAACCTGTTAAGGAAAAAGAACGTGAAAATTTTAAAATGGACCCACAGTGATGCTTCAAAGAAATTGAGCTTGGTTAGAAAAGAAAAGATTCCAACATCCTGAATTACATCCAATGAAACTGCAAAGACATGAAGTAGAAAGTAGTTACAGCAAGTGAAAGCTCATCATGTACCTGGTGTGGACTCCGGTCAAGAATAGAATGCTCTTTGAACTTGAGCTTGCATGAATATTGGCGATTACCACGTATATGCATTATCCCATGGTGACGAAGGCATACTTTACCAAGAATAATATTGCAAATGGAAGTTGTGACCTAAAAACAGCATGAGAAAATTTCAGGAGGGTGTTTTTTAAGAGGGTTGTACCATAGAAGTTAAAAAACTAGGCAGAGGTCCAATTGAAACAGCCTGCCATTCCATTAAGATGAACAAGCACAACTACTATAGTGCACACCTTGCTCCACTGGAAAACCTCGCCATCATCAAACTCTAAGGTTAGTGTTCCAACGGGGTCAAGCTGAATCGATGTCCCCCAAAATTTGGTTCTAAGGTTACTGTCACCCCAGAATTTCCAACCGTTTCCTTCTGAATGGCAGGCAATGAGAGTTGGGTGATGACTAACCTGTTCAACAAATAACAAAGAGATCAAGACATCCAGATTGTGCTTACGCAACAAGGATCCAAAAATCACTAGGAAAAAGGCATTTGGAGAAGTAGAGCTAATCCAAAGGTTATGATTTTGCTCAAAGCCTCAGACAACTACTCTTGAGGTTATTGAGTCACATGAAAATCCTAGGAACCGGCTTACGGGGATATTAGAGTAATGTTGCCGGCGCAAGAAGGAAGGGAAAAGCGGCAAGCATCTTTCTTCTCCATTGCCCTAGGGTCAGAGAGTTATGGAGCTTGATCTGCTCAACATCAACAGCGGCAATGATGCTAATAGATTTTAGTCCTTGAGAATTTGCCATTCAATTTCAACCATTTTATCAGAACTACACAACTTCATACATTTGAATTTGTAGTCTATAGTTCAATGAATGGTAGGTCGTGCATATCTTTTTATTCACTTGGTTTCATTGGTAATTTTAAAGGTCTCCCAAAGGATGTAAATTTGAAATTTCTTCCATGTTGTTGCTTTGATTTATCCTATCAATGATCTAAAAGTCGCTAGGCGCTAGTCGGGCGGTCAGCCAATTTCGAGCTATTAATGGGTGCATATTAATTAATAACCGGCTATTAATCGTTAGTCGGACCTAATCGGATAGTCCCCCGCCAGCAATTAATCGGCGATTAACCACCGATTAATTCCTTATTTTAGAACACTGATCCTATAAGAAGTACAACAATAACAAATGCTGTCAGCTTTTACCATCGAAAAATTTCAGCATCACATTTTCTCCATCAAAGGATGCAGAAACATTGTAGCCAAATTTTAACCCCCGCTTAAGGGTGAAAGAAGCAAGAAGGTCTTCAAAATATCTCTCGCTTAGTTTTGACACTCCTCCATACGACATGAGATTTAAGATCCGCTAAACCGAGTAGAGTCGCATCTCCTTATGTATCAATTAATGCTGTTCAACTTATGCTTTTACATAGAATCTCAATGATTCTTTCCTGTAAATACTGACCTTTTCAGAGAAGAATCGAACCCCTTTCTCAGGATAGTCTGCTTCATAAGTTTCCCCTAACAATGGGTTAAAGGGTTTGCAGTGCCGACCTTCAGATGAAGCATATCCGGAAACAGCAAAAGCAGCAACATTCAGAACTCTCAGGAGACTGTTACCCTAGAAGAATAACATAATACCCCCCCAGGAAGCAAACATCAACACGTTTGAATACATACGTTAACCTAGAACAATAATGGAAGTGATTTAAACATGCAGATAAAGGGGGAAACGAAAAACAAGAGACATAAGCAGCTTGGTACCCTAGAAGAATAACATAATACCCCCCCAGGAAGCAAACATCAACACGTTTGAATACATACGTTAACCTAGAACAATAATGGAAGTGATTTAAACATGCAGTTAAAGGGGGAAACGAAAAACAAGAGACATAAGCAGCTACCAAGCCTAACGTTCAAACAAAGAAAAGCAAATCAAATCCTGTAATGCTTATTCTGTGATATACGTAAGTGAAAATTGACAATATGGTGCCTGCTGCAGAAATGCGTGAGAAAAAATTATTCAATTATCTCTCAGAAACTTTGAAGCCCTAAAATTTTTAAAAAAATCACTAAGAAGAAAAGCAGGAGATGTGTAGAACCCAAAATCATTATATGC
>BPLS01000540.1:530361-541087 GCA_019656275.1 Rhododendron kiyosumense
CCAAGTCCTTGCTTGTCTAGACTAGAATCTGCCCAAGTTAGTTCACAGTTAACTGCACATCCACTCCAATATAACGAAAATCAACAAACCAATCAAGATGTCAAAGCGAAGCTATGCTCTTTCAAAAAGAAGATCCCAAGAAAATTACCTTACAAATTGATAACACTACTCAAAAGAACAGAGCTCATGATTCAATAAATTCATTATTTATGTGGAACAGCACAAGACTACGAAATTCTTAGCAAACTTGTAGTAAAACAGCAAAAATGCCGTGTTTAATAACTACAAAGAGAATTACTGATGCTTTTATGCTGATAAACTCGAACTAAGACAGAGACAAAAGCTTGGCTGTTTACTCACAAGAAGCAAATATTTAACGCTCCTACTTTTATAGGAAATGCATGCAAAATCTTCATATGCACAAGACTATCTTATAATGGTTCGTTTAGATAACAAAGTTATTGACCTTCACTTCACATAATAGTTCATTTCAGATGACCGTTAAGGAGGCAATGGGCGACAGCACAACAGCAGCAAAACATATTTATAGCAGAAGAAGTTGAGCGGTAATAATCATACCGCTTTGCCATGCTCGTATGCACGATCCAGCAGAAAAGAATACTCCAAGTCCTCAAAACACTTTTGTAAAGACGATATTGGCTCATTAAAGTACACAGGTAGACAAACTCGTGTCAGATCTTTTCCTACATTGTCTTTGATCATAGACCAAAGACTTACCGGTTTCTCCTTTTCGACGGGATCCGGAAGCTTCTTTCGCCTTTCAATTTGTGGATAACCAGAGGTAATGGTTTCCCTTTCAGCATTCAGATTCTTTATACCATCAATGTCCTTTTCTGGTCCCATACACTTACTCATGTGACCTGCAACACCAGTTACAGACCCATAACAAACGGTCGGTTCAGAAAAGTATTCTTCTGTGTCAAAATAGAAGGTGTCATCCTCATCTGAAACTTCCTCGAGCTCTTGTTTCTCAATATCATCAGATGATTCAGTTGTGCTGCATTCTGAATCCCAAGAATAAACAGTCAAAACAAATAGTAATTATGCTAATACAAAACAAATAGAGGATATGAATGTGGGTAGGAGCATGGACATGATCGAGTTGCGTGAGAATTCATAAATCTGAAAGAAAATTTGAAAGCGAGCAAACAACATGATATATATGATCACAAGACTTCTTCCCATTGATGTGCACACTACATACACACAGCAGGAAGGGTAGATGTTCACACTTAATGAGGACTAAAGATAAAGAAGAATAAGCGAATCTTTGACCCACGTAATTTCTATGTTGTACCTTAGTGAAATGGCTGCTCAACCAAGTGATTCCACAAAATCTTGCCATATCTAGAAGGAAAATTTCCGTCCACAATTACAAAAAGTATCCAACTCTGGTAGCAAGTTTATAACTTAAACTTGATCATCATTAGAATTTAAGTCTTCCTAGATAAAAGAAATTTTGTTGCTCAAGACAATGAGAACTGTGTATCGAATATACAATTCATTTGTCCTGAGCAAGGACAAATAACAGGCTCTAAATCAGTAGTATGATTTAATTAGGATCAACACTTGTACTTCCAGTATGTTTAACACGCCAACAAATTCTTCATCATTCCTGGTCCTCCTGGAACTTCACTAGGTAGTTATTGAATGGGCAAACATAGAAAATACTGCATATAACAGAATATCAACAACTGCATTTTAAGCAAATGTCAAGAAAAGACAGCTAGACACGCAGCAGACAGACAAGTAAATAAATTATATGAGTCATGTGTACCACTATACTTTCCACGTCCAAGACCAGAAACTTCCTGCTTTATTAATTGATATTCACTATACGGAATTCCAGAGCCTTCAGCTTCAATATTAGCTGCCTGCATAAGCAAAAAAAAAAGTTGGAAAAATTGACATGAGAAAGAAATTTTGTGTAGCCATTCTAAAAAAGCCACCCATTTTGATTGAACGTAGTGCAAAAACATTTTCACAACAAAAAGAAGTGAACATAACAACCTGAAAAATAATCTTTCAAACAGAAGTCAGGAAATAAGCACTAAGCAAAGTAGACACCAAACAACTTTTTCTTTCTTTTGTTTGTTTATTTCTTACTTGAAAGTTATATCCTATCCTATAAGAAATAAACAATGTGAACCAAACGGCCCCAGGTAATTAACTATGATATTTGTTTAACTCCATTATATTGTACACACTAAAACAACAACAAAAATATCATACCAGAGAACCATTTTGGATTTACTCCACTAAGCGCAATAGTATGCCCAAGTAACTTGTGCTGTTATATACAAAACCTTTGTTCTAATTTTTTTATGGGTCATAACAACTGTGCTTTCCTTAGCAACGTAGTCACATGATTTGAGACATCTACATACACATCTGCCTCTCCCTAATAGATTGTTTAAATATAATCTTTCTAAAAGAGAAAGCTGAAAAGGAGAATAATGCGTCATCGAAGTTAAACTTAGAAACTCTTTATCTGGTATAAGACCTCTATAGCTCTAGAACCACCCAATATTGCTTGTTTAGGCTCAGTTTGGATGTAGCAACCACAATGTGGAACGGAATGCAATTTGGGATTCCAATATTTTCAAGACTAAGTAGGAATCTGATCCTTGCACCTTCTATGCTTCCATGGTAATACCGTGTTACAAAACAAAGATGAACAGGATAAACAATGTTGAAAAAGAGACATCAACGCAAATCGTAAATTTGAAGGCTTAGTACTTAGTAGGATAGAAGTTGTGCTCCACATGCAAGAGAAGGGTAGTCGGTGTCATTAATAGTCACTATTATGAATCCAACTTGGCCGCCAGAATCAGCATCCACACCGAGCAGTTTGGACATAGAGAAAGTAAAAGGTGCATATTACTTTCATAATATGCAGCAATCAATTATGATTCTGTACTCCGAAAAAAACTTAATTTGTTGTAATTTGTGGATGAGACACACGAGCTAGTTTCACGTCCATGTCATCTATGTCAATTAACAGTAAGGGATTTACTAAATACTAAAAGGTACCTCCAGCTGCCTCAATGTGTCCAGCAAATTCGATCGCTCTTCACAAAGAACTTTAAATTGTCCTTGTACTCCTGAAAATTCTGAGAGCATGATCTGCTCGCAGTCTTTAACAAGTGCCTCGCTGATTCCCTCTTCAATCAGCCGCTTTTTAAGCCTCTCGGTTGATAAAGATATATCATTTGGCACAAGTGAGAGACTGTCATTTAATGGTCTATTAAAAAATTGGTTTCGAGACAAAACCAAAGCTTCTATCCAAGCCACACGATCCTTCTTTGATTTAGTCCTCAGATGAAGGGTCTTAGTAACAGTAAATATGTAAAACCTCCTGTCGTCTGACTTGCTCTCTCGAAAAGAAGAGACCTGCCAAGAAATCCAGAACAACCCAAGAATTTAGAGTCATAATCTTGGCTATTCATCAGTATCAAATAACTCCACTCGCAAATCACAATTAAACACCTAATTTTTAATCACCAATAACAGCTTGACACAGAAAATAAATGTAGCATTTCTACATCATAAACAAACCGTAAAGAAAAAACACTAAGCACAAACCCTTAGGCCGGTGGATAATGCGTAAAAGGTGTAACGATATCCGATAAAAGTATATTCAAATCTGTGAAAGTGTATTATAATATATCCGTGAGATGGTTATTGAAATTGAACTTATTTGGCCTTATATGCATATTATCCACCGTCATGTGGTGGTGATTAGCAAAACGGCCAAGACCCAAAATAATTAGTTTTACTCGGTCCTGGGCATGTACCATTAAGTAACCATTATATCAACACAGATCAGCCATAGTACCTGCAATTCCTAAATTAGAAATTTTCACCAATTTATGGTACGTTACAAAGTGGGAGAATGCACACCTGCTTCTGATTTCCATAGACATGAAAAAAGGCTATCACAGATATGGTCCTTGGTTATAAAAGTATAGATACTTGTCACTCAATAGCATGAGAAGAATCTTGTGCAAAAGAAAATAAAAAACCTTATTCGAGTAAAAAACTTGCAGAGAATTCCGGTTTGAAAAGGCCGTAAGAAAAAACCTTAAAGAGTTTAACACCAGAAACCAGCATAGAATTGCAGGTAGTTCTTAGCATACCCAACAAAAGAACATTCAATTGAAATCACTTGATGTCCAAATCGAGGTTAGACCCATTTACAAATCACAACCCAAAAAACTTGCAGAGAATTCCGGTTTGGAAATGAGGTAAGAAAAAACCTTATTTGAGTAAAACCCCAGAAACCAGCATAGAATTGCAAGTAGTTCTTAGCATACCCAACAAAAGAACATTCAATTGAAATCACTCGATACCCAAATCGAGGTTAGACCCATTTACAAATCACTACCCAAAAAACTTACAGAGAATTCCGGTTTGAAAAGGAGGTAAGCTTAACAAGAATCCAATTAAACTCAAAACAAGGACGACGAAAAAGTGACCTGATTTTGCAGGAAATAGCACAAGCTCGGAAAATAGCCTCCCCAACTTTGCAAACAGTGCCAAGATCAAAGTCAAGAGGTTAGATCGACCCAGATCGAGACCCATTAACAGTTTTCCTTTCCCTTATTTATTTAAAAGGAAAAAGGAAAGAATATTCCACTACTCAACAGTCTAAAAGCCACTTGCTATTACTCCTAGTACAGAATTATTTTACCTTACGGGAAACAAACGAACTGCGAGTTTTTCGCGTAACCAAATACGAGATTGGGGAGTGGACTGTAAAGTTGTAAAAGTGACGTCCGGATGACGCGGGGAGTGAAGCGGAGGAAAGAAACAGATACTAGGATACAATCCATGAATGAAGAAGAAACGAAGATCTAATCCACAGCATGTTAGGGTAAAGCAAAAGGCGCAAAAACACAAATCTGAGCTCAACGTTATGATGTGACTACTGCTTTACCGAACGTAGCCTATCGTGGCGCCTACTCACCCGCTTGATGTGACCCACTAGAGATTAACCACCAGTTGGTAAAATACAATCGTACAAAAAATGAACAAAAGGTTCATCTCAAGAAAGCGGAAAAGGTGAATTACCTTTGGTTAATGGATTGTACTCCTCAGATGTTAAAGCTATTTGGTGACAGAGAAAGGGAAAGGAAATTTAATTACTCCTAGTCAGGGGAAAAGGAGAAAGGACGGAAACAGAAACAAATCGGGTTGCATCGTTTTGAACCGGCAGTGGAAAATTTTGTGAATGGAAAATGCAGTAAAGACAAACTTGCAGCAGAGAGATTTCACGATTGAAAGTTTGAATCTTTTTTTGTCAAAAAAAAAAAAAGTTTGAATCTTTCGTTAATGTCTCTGCTGATAATTGATTGAATTAAATTTTTATTGAAACTCTAAGGTCCCGTTTCACTTTCTTTTTAAACTTTCTTTTTCAAAAAGAATGTAATTTTAAACTTAAATATAATAAAAATGAGAAATAATTTTTCAATTTTTTTGGTACCGTATTAAAGATCTCAATGAGAACTATCAAACAAAATCCATATAAGTAGAAAAATTATTTGCGTAAACACATAATTTTTGAGCTTCAAATTACCTTCCTTTTCTATTATTGCCTTGTTCTCTCTAGTTTTCAAAAAGCATTTTTCAAAAAATACCCCATACATTCCCTCTAGATTCTCCCTATTTTCAACATTTCTCTCTTTATCTCTCTCCACTTATTATCCCTACTATTTTTCAAAAAAAATTGCAAATCCTAATCCAAACACAGCATAAAATTTCCTTTTTTGAAAAAGTGGAATACCATCTAAATAAACTATTTTAAATAAAATAAGCGGCTCAAATTATTTTAGTAAGGCCTGAGAAGGGCCCAAAATCCAGATGTACATGTTGTAAACATTTATGTATGTATGTAACTATATTCAATTTAATCAACAAGGAATTGATTTTGATACTCCTTTGTCATTCACTTTTGGGAGTGTGGTTATTAATTTGGAGAGTGTCAAAATCGCTCCCCTTATTAATATCCGATTGAGTTAATTTATTATTGAGACTCTAAACAAATCATTTTGAACAAAATCAACAACTTAAATTATTTTTGCGGGACCCAAGACGAGTCCAAAATTCGAATGTAGGTGTTGTATGTACATTTACGTATGTACCTATAACAGCTCTCAACTTATAAAGGATTTTCCAGTAGGCGCGAGATAATAAGCAAATAATGTTTTAATAAGTTGGAATATTAATACATATCTCACAAATAATAATATACTTTGACAATATTAATACATTTTTACAAATATCAATGTACCTTATAGATATTATCCTCCCAAGTTCCTCAATTAGGACTCCGTTTAGCATTTTCCAACTTAATCATACAGCAGCACGGAGGATCACGTAGGATCGACTCTAATATTTTAGAGGTCTAAAGCGAATTTGAAAAATGGGCCTTAAGTTTTGTAACGAAAAAAAAAATCATAGGTGGCTAATATAAGGTATAAAGATTAAATATTGTATTTTATCTTCGTAATTAACTAAAATGAACATATAAGAAATTTTACAGGATTAGAAAAAAAAAATTAATGGAAACATAACGAAGTACCACCTATACTCTGCATTTTCTCTATCTACTTAGCATGGTATTAAAACAATGAAAAATCATTTATTTTAACTTTTTTTATCAATGTTTGTTGAGTGAAAATAATTAAAAAAACATTTATAGTGTGCAAAAGTTTTGAAGTTCGGAAGAGTAAAATCCTTAAGCATTACTAATTATTATACAAGTGATGCTAATGCAAGAGTATCCAACAGAAAAATACTCCGTAATGCAAAAAACAAGTACTATTTAGAAAGAAAGGCCTTGTAGGATCAAAAACAAATGGAGTAAATAAATAGAAAAAAAAAAGAAAGAGAGGGAGGGGGGGAGGGGGGTGTTGAATCACCAAAGCAGACGCTGGTGCCAAGTCAACATGAGGAAATTTTTTAAAATAAAATATATACGCCATCTATGGAAATTAAGGCCCTAAAGCGATCGCACCTCGGCTTTATCAAGAGCCGGCCCGGCAGCACGCATTACAGAATGTCTATATATATTTGTGAAAAAAATTACTCGCTCCTCTGTCACATTTTGTTGACCTTGTTTTAAAAGGATTTTTTTCCAAAAAAATATACTACCAATTTAAGGATCAAAGGAAAAATTGGTGCATTAGATGCAAAATGCACAATTATTCATAAAATAGGAGAGAGTGAAAAAAACCTTTCAACTAAAATGGCCTTACCTTGAGATGAACGATGCCAAAGGTCTTGTGATTCTTGCGCCGACTATCGAGGCGCGGTAGGCCGCCGTAGGAGACATCGCCGATCATTCGCACTCCCTCGCCGGCGGGATTATCCGGCGCGAGGATTTTGGAGTAAGAGAGGACGCCGTTGCGCAGCAGAAACCACCTCGATCTCCACCCCTTGCCGAAATTCGTCCACTTGTACAGAACCCCGGCGAAGCTGGCCTCGGATCCCGCCGGCCGTCCGGCATTGCTGTCAGATCCGCCGGAGCCGGGTCTCGAGTCCGGCGACTGGTCCCCGATGCTCGGACTCTCCAGTGAGATGCAGCACAGAGGATGCAGTTCCTTCACACGCATTGTGAGTGTTCGTAGAATTTGCTGAAAAAAGTCAAATCGTCATTCTCAGTTTTTTCTCCGGATTTCTGCAATTACAAATCAGCAACAGAAATATCTCTGAGTGGTTCTGTTTTTTATGGCGAAAATGTGGTGTAGCTGTTGGTATGAGAGAGAGAGAGCGGAAAGAACAAGGAAGGTGTGGAGGGGAGGGGAGACCTGTGGGAAGCTCTGAAACTGAGGGATTCTCCTGTTAGAGAGAGAGAGAGAGAGAGAGAGAGAGAGAGAGAGAGAGAGAGGAGAGACAGGAGAGAGAGGGGTGGGGGAATTTCGAAGGTTTACTTAAAATAAGGACGACTCACTTTGCTTTCGATCGAATACATGTACACTGTAGGTCCATGAAAACGCGGAATTTTTTGTACCGAAAATTCTTGTGCCTATGTATTAATGAGTTTTCTAGTTGTGAGACATAAAACATTAAAAATATTACACAATCTACCAGTCGAAAAATCTATTGACATAGCAAATCTCGGCCCATATATAGGTCTATATTGTACTCCTATGCGGGTGTTGTGTAGGTATGGCAATAAGATGGGGGTAGAATTGTAATTAGACATACCATTGAAGACTTGAAGCAGACTTTTGGGGGGACTCCATTTTCTATCACAAACAAGATCGGGAAAGAAAGGAAAAATGGGCACTGTCGCGTGGTGCATCAAACTCATGAAATAATTGCACTAGAGAACGATAGAAGTAGAAAAAAATACAAAAATAGAAGTCTAAATTGTGAAGTATTTAGAAAAGATAGACAAATAAACTTATTCTAAATTCTTTTCTTCTTTTGTATAAGAAATTATGAGTTTTGATCAAGAAAGTTGATAAAATAAATAAACTATGTGAATTTTAAAAAAAAATCAAAGATGATAAATAAAACAAAAAACCTATAGGTACCGACCAAAACCGTAGAGAAATCGTACCAACTGCCGCGCCGAGCTGTCTCCGGCCACCGGACGGCCAATCATATATACACGAAAAATAGGGTTTAGATCAAGTACCGTACACACATCGAATGACATTAATTCCCGCGTGGGCCCCCTCATTTTTTTTTAAAGAATTTTTAAACAACTCGAATCAGCCGTCCGGTGGCCGGAGACAGCCCGACACGGCCATCGGTACGATTTTCCTACGGTTTTGGTGGGTACCGATAGCAGAACTCTAAATAAAATGAGACTTTTCTTAATCTCAGACTAAAAAGGCCTACTTTTATCGAGTGGTTATTGTTTTTTTATTTGGAAACTGGCCCTAAAACTCATCACCTAATCACATAACCTAAAACTCATCACCTAATCACATAAAACTGTGCATTTGGAGAAATTTTTCCATGCCGGGTGGATACCACGTCACCCGGCTAACGTGGTGCTCGAGCAATACATCGAGCTGTTTAAAAATGTATTGGACGGTATGGATTGAACCACTCTCTCTCCTCTCGCTCCCCTTTCTCTCTCCTGTTTCCCTCTCCAAATTCGAGTCGTCCAAATCCGAAATGGAGAGCCCCGATTCGCCGAGCGGACACTACGTGATACGCGCTTGGCATTGAAAATCTTCTCGTGCATTTGATATTCAAAAGTTGTTGATCAAAAAAGTTAGTAGTACACAACATGTGTGCTTTAATTGTTAATATTACTTCTTTTTACACTCACTGCCCCGTCGATTCTGTTAGCATAAGCATTTATTGCATTTTCAATCATGCTTGTGATTTTGAGAAATTTTTTGGTGTCGGTACACATGGTATCCCGTCGGCAATCTAGGTTTGTCCAAATTTTAGAGAGAAGAATAGGAGAGAGAGTCGTGGGTGTTTGTACCATATATTCACTGTCTGTCGATGATCGACCGAAATGTGGCAATTAAGATAATGCTTCCTATTTTATTATTTCGTATTAATAATATATATAGTTTTTATTTCTTTGTATTTTAATAATTAAAACTAGTACAGTACTATCTGTGAGAAGTCATAGTAGTACGTTCTTCTTTTGAGAGAGAGAGAGAGAGAGAGAGAGAGAGAGAGAGAGAGAGTCATATAGTTGATACCTCTAGAAAATAAAGGTTCAATACACGAAGGATTTTGAGAAAACTAAGAAAAGATTTGGATGAGAAATTTAGAAATAAAAAAAAAATAGAGGTTCTGAAATGAAGTTCTATAATGAATGGTAAAACCGTAAAATCCATCCGATTTATTTTCCGGTCCTATCCCGTTTCACTAACAAAATAAGTACTTATTTTTTATCGAATAAGAATTATGTTTCACTAACTTTTCACCTTTTTATTTTTACATTCTAAAATCTTTGGCTTTGTTCGTTTGGGAGTTTTTAGTATTTTAGTTTTGGTAGTAGATGGAGAGAGAAATAGGGTAATAATTGGAGAGAGATGTAATGAGTAGAGAGAGATAGAGAGATAAATGAAAGTAATAATTGAAAAAATAGGATAATGATCGGAGAAAGATAGGATAATGATTAAAAAACAAAGTTAAGTATAGAAACAAACAAAGCCAAATTGTCATTTCTTGATCGCTTATATCTTTCAATTTATAATGAATTTCATGATTTTTTGAATTTTGTATAATAGAATTAATTGAAATCTATCAAACAAGATTTATATTGCATATTTTTTATATCCATATTGAAAGATTTAACCAATCAAAAATAGCACACCAAAAAGGGTTCTTTTTTTCTTTCCAAAGTTGAAAAACAAGTACTTGTTTTTTAAGAAGGCTTAGCAGAACGGAAAATTATTGTCTCAATTCATCAAATAAAAAGATTTTTGGGTTTGTAGGGGTGAGGGGGGGAAGATTCGGTGTCGTATTAATTAATGACCTCACGTGATCAATAGGCCAGGTTCTAATTAAAACCAATTCGACGTCGTTTTGAAGGACTTCTCGAGTAAACGATATGCGAGCTCTCATTGCAACGTCGTTTTACAGAACGTCGCGTTTTTTGTATGATTTTTCTATTTGTTCAACTTCTAAATAAACTGCTGTGACGTTCCCTCTTCTTTTCTTCCCTATCTTCCCTTAATTAGCATGTTACTAGTATTTTACTTGTTTCATTTTCAATATC
>BPLS01000540.1:559260-594922 GCA_019656275.1 Rhododendron kiyosumense
TTTTGTCATTTAAGCCTCCCATTTAAGGGGACTAAATAAGCCACTTGGCTTATTTTTTTGTCCTTATTTCAAATTTTTTTCGCATTTGTTAGTTTTTCGTCACTTTTTGGGAGATTATTGCTTCATCGTGACGAGAGGAATTTAAAAAGTAAAAAATTACGATCGAAACCTAATTTTTTTAAATAAAGACAAAACTAAGCCAATAAGCCAATTATTCGTCTGTAGTCAAAAAAAAGAATTTCGATCGTAGTTTTTTACTTTTTAGATTCCTCTTGTCATGAAGAAATAATAATCTCAAAAAAATTGACGAAAAACTACTAAATGCAAAAAAAATTTGAATAAGGACAAAAAAATAAACCAAATGGCTTATTTAGCCAAACGCCCCCTGATAGTCCACTGGGATTAAGAAAAAGTCACCAAACTGTGCAGGGAAGTGGGATTAGGCTTTTGGCTTTTGGGTGTGTCCGTGTTTGTATTTGGGTGCTAAATGTGGGTATGGTTTTAGCACTGCTGATGGGAGTAAAAGTCTGACTCCGTAAACCAAACAAAGGACTAGAGGACCCACGGGGTTAATAATCCAATCCCCCATCTACCATGGTTGTCAAACATGCCCTAGGGTTTAGGCCTCACGTTCTTAGGGCACACAAGTCCCATGCAACTTCCAAATCATGGGGACCCAAGAAAATTTTCCAGAGAATTCTCATCATCTCAGTGCTTTCTTCAACACACCTTTGGAAAAAATTCAAACCTGAATCATGGAAAAATGGAGGTTAAAAAAGGTTCACGTGGGCTTCCCACCATTTGACAAACTACTCCACCTTCCATTTCATAGCAGCAGAATTCTCATCTACCGACAGCAAATGCATCACCAGTCGGTTAAAGGAATGGGGACCATCTGCTGCACAAAGAGAAAACCATGGACATGCTTAAGAAAAGACTAGCTAGAAGTTAAATGCGAAAATGTACTCAGCCAATCAAAAGAAAACCATGATTAACACACGGGGACCATCCTCAACTACTGGGAAAAAAAAAATGCAATATCATACCGATACAGATTACGGAGTTAAACCATGTTGAGAAATGAAAAAGGATGTGCACAAATATCTTGTTCAGCAGCGACTCACATTAGACCGGACATGGAAACAATAAGTATCGATGCATGAGTGTGAAGAAACATCTTGCACATAACAACTTAACAACTCGAATTTCTCCTGGCTAAATTAAGTTTTGAGCTCCTTTTTGGTCCGACAATCAGACATCTTAGGTGTAGAATTAATTGAGGCTTTTTTCAGCCCCCACCAGAGGCCACCGAGAGCCCGCCCAAATGTCAGTTTCCTTGTATGTAAAAAAAGCATAAAGCATCTTGTCTAAGTGTGTTTCATGGTCTCCAGAACAAACGCATGGAAGCTAGCCAAACGGAATCATTTTATCTTAGGCAACAAATCGGTAATCAATCAATCAGTCAAAATATCAAAGCATCACCTTATCAAACAAGTGTGCCGTTAATTATTAAAGCAAACTGCTTTGATCAGTAAACGTTTTGATAATAAGCTTATTGACCAATTTCAGCAAATTATATATGCAGCAAACTCAAGGTCTTCTTTAAGTCATTTCCAACCAATTTGTCAAATTAAGCATAGCAACGAATCAGTTATCAATCAATCAAAACTGAAAAAGATCCATCACCCTACGGAAAAGCTAGTCTTTAATGATAAAAGCGAATGGTGTGAAATTTATTGGATGAACTTCAATTTTAGGTGATTAACCGAATTCAGCGGTTACGCGGCAGTTGGGTTTTTCAGCAGTTATGCAGCAATCAATCAAGAGTCCACAAGTTATTCAGCAACTGGGTCAAGAGTCCATCAACAGGTACTACCCAAAGGGCTGCAGTGGGCTCCTAGTTGTTCAAAATGAAGGGGCTGTTTAATGGGTTCACCAAACCAAAAGAAGGAGAGAATTTAAGACCCAACAGCCCCCATCTTCAGAAACCATGGTCCAATAAATGAAAAAGGTCGTTCTCAACCATTATGACATCAAGCTGTTAAAAAAAAAAAATATGACATCAATATGACATCAAGAAGAAAAGAGAAGGGAAAGCCACAACCTTCAAAGCTTTCTAGCTTTGCTTTAATCAAACAACTCGTACAACAGGCTCAAAAGCTGGACAATACTATTGCCAAATTCTGTGCGAGGGGAACCTAGATTTTCACCCACGTTCCAAGCTAGGTACACTTTGAGGATTTCTAAGCAATCGGATACAATACCACACTCACAGATCTCTGACACTTTCTGGGGCTCCTTAGAGGATTTGTTTTCCCCTTCACAAAAGTCGAAGCATCCTATTTCTTTAGAGTTCAGCCAAACTTCGTACATTAAATTAGGGGTGGCAAATTGAATTCAGACATATTAACAAATTCAGACCCATCAACTAAAAAATAAACTCAACCCAACTCATTTATTAGTTGGGTAAGAATGGATCCAAATCCAACTAACTCATTATTAGTTGGGTCTTAATTGAGTATCAATTGAATCAACTTAAATGACTCAATAGATATGAAAGTAACCCATGAAAAAATTTCATCTCTTTACCAAATTCTCAATGAATGCAGCTCACCCCCTACCATGCCACCACTGCCGCCGCCACCACCATCACACCACCACCACAACCGTCGCCACCACCATCACAACGCCGCCGCCATCACAATGACCACCACCACCACCGTGCCACCCCCACCACTACCGCCGCCGCCACCACCACCACCACCACAACGCCGCCACCGCCACCATCACCACCACAATGGCCGCCGCCACCACGCCACGATCGCCACCCTCACCGCTGCCACCACTAGTGGGTGCGGTGGTGGCGTGGAAATAGAATTTTTTATTTATTTATTGAGAAACGCCGCTGCCACCACCGCACCTACTGGTGGTGGTGGCGGCGGTGGCGTCGTGGTGGTGGCGGCGGCGGCGGCGTTGTGGTGGTGGTGGGTAATTGGATTAATGGGCGAGTTGGGTTTGCTTTTAAATAAATGGGTTGGGTTAGGTATGGGTAATTAAACTCATAATTAATTGGTCTAAATGGGTCAATGACCCATTAAATAGGTCAATGACTTATTAAAGACTCAACCCACTTATAATTTACCCATTTTTGTCCAAACCCGCTCATTTGACACCCTTACATTAAACCATGGTGAGAATTCAGCAGCAAATTAATTGGCAAGGAAGCAATAGATGAGGTGAAATTGCAATTCATTCAGGAATCCTAGGGAACGGACGCGAAGATGAAGTTCATATTAAGCATTAGACTTCCAGGAGAGAGTCAAATAACATATATCTAGTCAAGAGTTAAACCTAAAAGCTGCCTCATGAGATGTTATTGTGGCTCTACTCTTTTGAAACCGTTAATCTGGATTGATAGGCGGTAGACAATCTAGTAGACCAAGGTTAGGAATGGATGCTGAAATGAATCGAGTTGCAATTCATTCGTTGACAATGTACCAGTTAATATTGATGGCCCGAGGACATAACTGGATGTCCAAATCCCGCAAGCACCTGGGAAATTTTCAGAGTCCATCTGAGAGGTTATAGAGACATATTCTAAAGATAAAAGTTTCGACTGACTCTCAAGCTCTACCTTTGTAAAAAGATCGTTGAACATAGGTTTTGTCCTCCCAAAAACTATTTAAGAGAACATTTCCTTTAGACGCTTTCGAAGAGTCGTTAAAGAAACATGTCCGCAATGAGCCGCTGGAGAACAGTGTCACAAGTCAGTATTTATCCTTAATTCAAAAACAAAGCCATTCAAATGCACAGATAAATTTCCTCTGTGTAAAGCCTATGCTAAGAACATTTATCGAAAAATGTTCTCTGTGCAATGAAAGTTCAGGACCTTGAAAACAATTACCAAAACTTCAGGTAATAGCATTGGAAACTTGGCCATATCTTACACGGGTTAAAAAAAAAAAGCTTGAGAAGTGATATTTCAAATTTCAGTTCCAAACTAAACCTTAATCTGCAGAAAATACTAATGGAATATACTCATTCCGAATAATTATAATCTCCAAATATCTATGCACAGCAAAAATCAATCATCTACGCAAACACCCACAAGCATATGTCGGACCAAGCACTTATATGTCATAGGTTGACAGAACTCATACCATCCACAAAAGGCAACAGTGTAAGTTACAAGAATAGATTATTAATGCTGCTAAAAACAATACCGCTTTTCAAGAGCATAAGACACCTAAGTAATAAAGGAGACATCTTCAACTCAAAGAAGCCTTGTCCCGGTTTGTTGGTCTGGCTTGGTCCGGCCACATGAATCATGGTGCCCTTCCGCATCATTAAGGGCCAATTCAAGGCTCCTATCCATAAGTTGAGGTATGCATAGTTTGTCCCCTGTAATTAGTTATTTATATGTAGAAAGTTGAGGTATGCATAATTTGTCCCCTCTAATTAGTCAACCAGATGGTCCACACCCCAAGCTCTGAAATCCTAATCTCTCTCAACTAATTCTAAGAGCTACGAACCAAGATGCCATTGATGATGTGCACGGTATACAGCCTCTAAACATTTTCAATTAAGACTGTAGTTTCAAACTATAAATCTAAGAAAGGAGATTCAGACAGACAATCCAGCCAATTCTAATGAAAACTTGATACTTGAAACTAATGCTTTAGATACACCGGAACTAATCTATTGCAATCGACATAAATAACTTGCCGGAAGATTGTTGACAGTTGTTTCTAGGCTCATTCAGACATACCAGACCCGCATACCGAACAAATGTGCCAGACGTCCTGCATTCAATTGGTAATGCTTCGAATCTATAGGCCCCCATAACCAAAACCAAATTGCTAGAGGCTCACAAATTACAATGTATTGTCCGACATACAGTTCCCTGCGGGTCTTACCCGAAGATAAAAATATTACATCCTGCACAAACAGGATTCACTACAATATGATACAGACATATAGACACAAACGATTGATCCTACCAATTGAGAACTAAGATATTTAAAGAGAACCCAAGGGTTGGCAAAGTGGTCTTGGCCTGGGAGTTTGCTCTTTCCTAAAATCTCAGGTTCGATTCTTCGTACCAGCAATTCTTGACCACCTAACCCCAACGCATAAGTGTGTGAAACGATTGTGAGAGAGGCTATGGGTATTTGTCCGAGGTACGCACAAGTTGGCCTAGGACATCCTGCATTACCCAAAAAAAAAGAAGGAAGAAATTTAATGAGTTTTAAGCGCCACATAAGCCAAACAAGAACCGTTTCTTCTTCCACTTTCTACAATTCCATGAACCATTATGCATCATCAATAATGTACGCTTTTTTAGAAGAAAATTGCGATGAATTCGAAAAGAAAACAACTTCTTAAAAGTTCACAGAGAAAACTTACAGTTTTCATCTTGAAGATTCTCCACCAGAACATCCAATCCATCACCAGCAATATCATCAATAATACGAAATCCCTAACAGGCCAAACCCTAGAAATTGATGTCGCGGCCGCCCATAAGAAATAAACAGAGCAACAAACCTAATGCCTAAAAAGTCATCGACTTCGACTAAAATTCAACAATTTAACAGGAAATTCGACTGTGGAAGACCTCAATTGGTATTTAGACCAGCGATCACCGTAAACGCAAGAAGAGATGCACAAAAACGATGGGATGAAACTAAACCCTAGGCGGCGGCTGCAAAGGTCTGTAACCAACGAACTACTATTTTGTCCTTTCTGAATGATATTTGGCATTTGCCATGGGATTTTTTAATTTTGATTTTGATATGTAGTTTACAAAATAATAAACGAAAAGTCTGTGGACACGGCAAAGTGCACAGATTGCGTTGTGGGGCCTATTACGAATTCTACACAAATGATTCGAACTGTGTAACTTGACAAAAGCACAGGCATTACAAATACTGACATCCTATTGTCGGGAAAAAAAAATACCACAGGAAGAATTATAAATTTTGGAACAAATAAAAAAAGCTAAGTGTTGCATATATGTTTAACTTGAAATATTTATATATTGGTCAAGCACTTAAGTTTTTACATCATAAGATTATAAGTTACAAATTATGAACTTCAAATTAAAAATCAAAATTAGCAAAAGTGTGCGGACAATATGTCAATATGTGAAAAATAGATAATACTTTCATTTCCTATTTTCATTTTCCCACTTTTATGTAGGACTTATTATTGACCTTCCCTATTATAGCACTAGCGAATGAGCCCGTGCCTGAAGCCACGGCAAGGCATAACGTAAAATAAATCTTGATAAACTACCCATCGCTCCTATAGACCCCTAGTCAATGAACTCACCTCCTCCCTTCATCAATGATCTCACCTCCTCGTGCTTAAATTTTTGAAAGAAGCTTCAAATAGGGCTCATATAATCAAGATTTAAAATTGAATTTTTTAAAAGTAGAAAAGTTAACGACAGTGAAAGTCAGAAGTGCATTTGATAAATTATTAATGAGCCAAATATAATTGAAGCAACTAACAAAAAAAATATGAATGTGTAAACCAATAACTTTCTAGTAGATTTCATTCATTAGCGAAGGCCCATGCTCGTGCCCGAAGGCATGAAACAAACATGAATGAAAGGCCACATTGCATGTTTGGGTGTGTATCCCCTTCCTTCCCTTAAGAGTTTGAGACTACAATCTTACAGCAACTTGCATGTTTGGGTGTGTATCCCCTTCCTTCCCTTAAGATGTGAAAAATAGATAATACTTTCATTTCCTATTTTCATTTTTCTACTTTTTGTAGGACTTATTATTGACCTTCCCTATTATAGCATTTTTTTTTTACGAAAATGTTATTTGACCCTTAACTATTAATTATAAAACTCTTTTTTAACTATTGTAGGTTTATTTACGTAATATAAATGTGGAATATCATTAACTTGTCAAGCCCAAAAAAAAATAGTCAAGAGAATCTTGACCTTCCCTATTATAGCATATAATTTTTTTTTTCAAAATATTATTTGACCCTTAATTTTTAGGAGTAATTATTAAATCTTATTTTAACTATTGTAGGCGCTACCAATTGGGTTGTGATTGGGCTTCATTTTCCGTTTAATATATTCAGATATTTGTATTTTCTTAACACTTATATAAGAAAAAAAAACCCGAGTTATTTGAGTAGAAAGGAAAGGATATTCTCCTCTTAAACAATCACTAGTTTGGACAGTTTCAAAACTAAAACAATATAAAAATATATAAAAAATTGGAAACAAAATGAGAAATGAACAGCTCCTTTAATACCCAAAGAAAAATGCTTGGAAATCATATACGGGGACACAAATTTGAACACAGATGATTTTTTTTTGTTTTTTTGGCAACTATTCAAGATGCATGAATTCACGTACATCAATCTCAATAACACTGCTAATATTTCTTATTAGATGGTGTTCCACTTTTTTAAAAAGTACTTTTTTTTCAAACTAAGGTAATTTCAAACTCAAATTTTATGAAAATGAAAAATATTTTTTCAATTTTTTTTGCACCGTTTAAAAGATCTTAATAAGATCTATCAAAAAAATCCATATTGATAGAAAAATTATTTGTACAAATACATAATTTTTAAACTTAAAATTGTCTACTTTTTCAAAAAATTCTTTTTTCGCAAAAGTGGAACGACGTCTCGACGTCACCCAATAACTTCGACTCATCTTGTGGACAGATTTTCAAATTGTACTAGTGGCAGATAAATCCATCCCAACTGCCAGAACTTTATAGCAGCATTTATTTTGAATTATTACAAAATACTGTACTGATTAAATACTTACAAAATAGTACAATACTGCTGTTGCCCTCTTGTGAATGTGCTTACCTTTTTGTCCTAAAAAAACACCAAAAAAGTACTTCATTTTTATTAAGTTAATAAAATACTAACTTAATAGCGCATGACTGCTACCTGTGAGCGGTTTAAGATACTGGAGTAATAATAAACTTTAAATCAAGTGGAAGCAAAACTGTCGTTTTTCCCACCCACTTCCTGGCTTCCCAGTAATCTAATTACTAGTTTAAGTTTTTCAAAGTGAGATAGGAGTATATATAGCTAATTTAGCTATTCCCAGCTTCCATTCTCTTTTTATTCTTCTATTCCCACTGATTCCCACTTCCAAATTCGAATGGAAGATTCCATGCACCTCGATCAACCATCTTAATTAATTAATTCCTCCACTACTTCAAAGATAATTAACTAATTAATAGAGAAGAAAACTTAATCAAATGCAATAATTTTTTATCGGCGAAAATCGGTATTATTATTAATTTTTTTAGCCATTTGTAAATCTTAATCTATATACTTCTGGAGACTTGGGGGAGGGGAATAGGGCTTACGAGAATCGAACCCTGTCCATGTGCATAAAAGTATGTAATGGAGGCCAACTGCACTCCACTCCACTCCACTTGCAAAAATCGGTATTGTTAGAATAGTTAGATTGCAAGTGGAGTGGAGTGCAGTTGGTGCATCCTTTATACTCTCATGCACATGGGCATGGTTCGATTCCCGAAAGCATACATCCCCCTCTCCAAATTTCCTAAGATAGAGTAGATTAAGATTAACGAATGACAAAAAAAGAAGAAGCAAAGTTAGATTAACACCTCAGAAGAGAAGTTGAACTCCTAACTTCCTTTTTCCTTGTTAAGAAAAATGAATAGACAAGAAGTTTGTTTTTATTCATGTATCATTGATTGAATCTAAAACATAAACTTAGCATGCCTTTATATAGGCGACAAGACTTGACCACTAAAAATCCTACATAAATTAGGAAAACACACGTAACTAGGAAACTTGAACTAATTATGAAACACGAATAATGGCCAAGACAAAATAGAAAACATAATAATAGAACCAAGAAACTATGGTAACATAATATTTCCTATTATCACTCGTAGCACCTAAGTGCACCCATAATACCGTAAAGCCAAAGTCCTCTTGGTGACTACTAACTGAAATGCTAAGATACCCCACCTTTGGTTATGTAAAGTACTTAATTAGTTAAAGGGCAAATTTCACTCAGACCCCCTGAGGTATATGACAATGACAGAAAGTATCCCTCAGTTTTCAAAAATGACAGAAACCTCCCTTACTTTACAGTTTGGGTTTCATTCCGTTAGTTTCCGTTAGTTCCGTTAGTTAAATGGACGGAAAATGTACGAAAATGTACGGAAAATGAAATCTTCAATTTTATTTAGTTCTACACCTATCTTAGGGCTCTCATTAAAAGTCCTAGAGTTAAAAATTAATTATGATCATTTAGGATGAAATAGTTAAAAAATAAAATCTCCGCACCGATTCAAACGGATTAAAATTTGGAGCATTTAAAAATTTTGCTTTTCACTTGATTTTAGAGCTTTCAATGAAGAGCAAATATTTAAGTGCTCCAATTTTCAATCTATCTGAATCGGCCCAAAGATCTTATTTTTTTTATTATTTTATCTTAAAGTGCAATAATTAATTTTTGGTTTTAAGATTTTCAATGAGAGCCGTAAGATAGCTGTAAAACTAAACGAAAAGGAGATACTTAAGTGCTCAAATTTTCAATCCGTTTGAATTAGTGCGAAAATCGTATTTTTCTGATTATTTTATCCTAAAGGGTCATAATTAATTTTTCGCTTTAGGATTTTCAATGAGAGTTTTAAGAAAACCATAGAACCAAATGAAGAGCAGATACTTAAGTGCTCCAATTTTTAATCCGTTTGAATCGGTGCGAAGATTTTATTTTTTTAACTATTTTATCCTAAATGATCATAATTAATTTTTAACTCTAGGACTTTTAATGAGAGCCCTAAGATAGGTGTAGAACTAAATAAAATTGAAAATTTCATTTTCCGTACATTTCCGTACATTTTCCGTCCATTTAACTAACGGAACTAACGGAAACTAACGGAATGAAACCCAAACTGTAAAGTAAGGGAGGTTTCTGTCATTTTTGAAAACTGAGGGATACTTTATGTCATTGTCAGATACCTCAGGGGGTCTGAGTGAAATTTGCCCTTAGTTAAACCTTAGAGCAGTTGGAAACTCGGATACCTTATGTATCCCCAGCGTTGGATAATAAAATTCAATAAATTTGAGCCTTTGATTTAGCTTATAAACAACAAAACATGGAGTTATTGTCACAGCTCGAAACCTACACCATATATGAGTCATAAGAAAGGCCACATGATCCTTTAGTAGGATATTTTCCTCCATCTCTCGATACAATTTCGTTCTCACAAATTTCAGCACTTTGGAATGACCTTGAAAGACGCTTTCAGATTTGAGTTTGTGCTCCTGCTTACACTCACTCGTGCGTGTTATGTAACTTAGGTCATAACCAAACTCTCTAACAAGCAAATGGTGGTTTTGTTTTTAAGTAACAGCAAAAACAAGGATTTTTCTAGTCTAATTACAGTAAGTTTTGTTTTTAAGTAACAGCAAAAACAAGGATTTTTCTAATTTAATTACAGTTAGTTGGAAGAACTAAACCTTAATTCTATTACCAAATGACTTGATTAATTGTTCACCAACCGACCACAATTTAGAAAACAAGGACATGAAGTCCTTTTACCTAATCAAAGGGAGAAGGGAAAAAACTCCCGAAGTATGAAAAGAGCTTGTGAGAATGAAATTTACTTTTTGATATTCCGAACATTATATCATTTTCTTGATTATGTGAAATTAATCTCAGAATTTCTGCAAACATAAATTAAAAATAATTAATAAATCAGTTGTGATGCGTCCTAAATAACTGTTTTTTTTTTTTTTTATCCGGTCCTAAATAACTAGTCCAAAAGGTTTACAGGATGGAGAAATTGAATGTCAGAAAAAAAAACCTATCCTTAACTGATAACCTTTGAAAGCTATCCAAAAAGAATCTTGGAAGTTGAAACATCCAAAAAATGGAAGGAAAAAAAAAAATTGAAAGGCATCGCCTTGATATTGAGCAGTTTATTGACCGAAAATTAGACCTGAATGTATCGTGCAAGACACTCAAAATCTTATTCAAGCCATCCCAAAAGAATCTTGAAAGTTGAAACATCCCATAAAAAAATAAAAAATTGGAAGTCATCGCCTTGGTATTGGGCGCAGGGCCGGCTCAAGACTTTTGGGGCCGAAAGCGCACTTAAAAAATAAGGCCTTTATGCATTTTTCTACTTCTTTCGTCCCAATTTGTTTATTCACTTTTTGACTTTTACTTATCCCAAAATGTTTGTCCACTTTAGTCCATTATCATTTGAACTAAAGTAATTTTTTTCAAAAAGTTTAGAGGGCAACTTTTGGAAAGTTGATCATTTATTGATGCAATAATTGTGTTCCCTTCAAAAGTTGTATTTTTCAAATTGAACAAACAAATTGAGAAAAATGGAGTAGTATTAAAAGAAATCAAAATAGCAAATTCGAAACAAATAAAAAATATGTGTTTGCTATAGAATACGCCTTATTTTCTTATTTTCTTTTTTAACGTCTTAGTGTTTTTAATGAGTAACTCCTAAATTTCAATTTGGCCTATTGTGTGTAAAGAAGGCCAGTGCAATTTTTTTGGGGACTACACACACAGACATATATATATATATATATATATATATAGGGATTCTAAAAATTTGAGAGCCCTCGTTTTTAATTTTTTTCCGGGGGCCGAAATCGCAAGCTTCTTCGGCCTTGGCTACAAGCCGGCACTGATTGAGCGGTTAAAATTATCTCGATTGACCGAAAATTAGACCTATATGTACAGTAACTTGCAAGACACTCAAAATTTTACGCGTAAACTTGTCCGAACACCTAAGTAAAAAGGAGACTCGAGATCTTACCTTATCCGGCCTATGCTATAGTACGCTTGTATATCTAAGAGAGATAGCTGGGGGAAGACGTGGCATAAATGTTAATAATAGGAGTAGTCCCTCCCATTGACGGGGTTAAACGTCCACGATAGTCTGATTCCAAAATTTAAATCAGATTTTAATGTGTCATCCCGCAACGTACCTGTTACGTTCATCTAATGATATGATATCATATGATTACAAAACTGCTGAATTCAAACCTATTTCTTTTACTTTTTAGTGCCTCATAATGTCACTAATAATTACCCGTATCTTTTGACTTTTGGCCCACCTGCCTGGTAAATAAAATAACGACAGAGAGGCTCCTGTCGTTTAGCCATTTATCATTACATTTAAGGGGTGTTTTCGAGAGTGAAAAATTTATAAATTTTTTTTTATGGTCGGAAAAATTTTTAGGTATTTTTGGTAATGAATAAAAGTGAATAAGTTATTGAAAAATGGTAAGTTATTTTCGATAGTGAATAAATTGTTAGATGAGTATGTGAGTGAAAAAGTTGTCGGTAAAATTTTTTTTGTTAGTAGAAACAATATGGTAAAATGCGTTAAACTTTTCGTATTTTTTGTTAGTGAAAATGGGGCCTTAATGGTTCAAATTTAAAAAAAAAACTCTTCGAGGGTTAACTATTCCATGAAAGAATTTCGTTAAAATGTGAGCCGTTAAAAGCACTCTTTGACTGAAAGGATCTCGCGGACGGGACTCTGCAATCCAACAATAGACTACAGAGAAGTCAGATTCTAAAATAACAGTCTTGTTAACCTAATAATAAGTACAGCAAACAAGTTCGGATATTAATAGATACACATTTTAAGAATATCAATACATTTTTTTATTAATATCAGTACACTTTCTACACATTATTCTACACATAGTGTGCGGAGGTTAGCGTTTTCCATAAATCAAAAAGAAAATCATCACAAACTCCATGACCAAAAACACCATTGCCTTGTGGGTCCACACCTTGGACTCGGGGCTCTACTGCCCCGGGATACAGTAGCCCCTACCAGCCCCTAAAACGGCAATGTTTGGTTTAAAAAAAAATTCTTACCATCAATTTATAATCTTATGGAGCAGAAATGTGATTATGAGAGTTTTAGAGACAAAATTTGAATATATCTCTTTAGAATAATCTGATCAAAATAACAAGATTTTTGAACCAATTCAAACGGAGCGAAAATTTGAGTATTTAATTTTTTGAAACCATTTTTATATTAAAAAATATAGTTAAAAAATTAAGTGTTTCAATTTTTAATCCGTTTAAGCGGGTATAAAGATCTTATTATTCTGATTATATTATTTTAAAGAGATATAATCAAATTTTGTCTCTAGACTCTCATAATCACGTTTCTATTCCATATAATTACAAGTGATGGTTAGGATTTTTTTTTTAAAAGCAAACGCGGCCTTTTTAGAGGCTGTTCCATAGGGCAGCAGAGCCACAGGGTCAAAACCCCCCATAAGGAAAGAGACACACACTCTCCCATGTGCGTAATTTCCTATTGTTCAGGAGGGCAATTCCGTCACTTGCTAAAAAAAAAGAAAAAAAAAATCTATCTATTAATATATTATGGAAATGTAGTTGAAGCTTTACAAGCTTCCAAATAAGGGTCATCATCGGGTCAGGCCGGGCCCGCCCACGGGCCGGGCGGACCGGGCTTTTTTCTTTTTGGCGGGCCGGGCCGCCTACCATAATTGAAACCCAAGCCCGGCCCATAGGCTACCTTAATTGGCGGGCCGGCGGGCCAAAAGCCGGGCGGGCTTAAATTTCCTTGGGCAAAACTAAACCAAGAGAAAAAATAAAGGATTTTTTGGGATTTTGGGCTAATGAGCGGGCTCGTTGGCGGGCTTTTGGACGGGTATGCCGGGCGGGCTCACGGGCCCGGCCTACGAGCGGGCCGAGTAAAAATTCATAGGTCCGAGCCCGCCCATTACAAACTACAGGCCGGGTTAGCCCGCCCGTTTTACGGGCTCGGGCCGGGTAAAAGTCCGGCGGGCCGGGCGGGCTTTGGACGGGTCGCAGGCCACCAGGCTAAATGATGACCCTTACTTCCAAACCCTTATTCCTAATTTCCTAAATTTTTGACTTTTTAAAAATGAAAAATCCCCCACCTTTGTCCCACGCACATGGCAAACGGCCGGGGGGGAAAAAAAACTGTCTTCTCCCATGTACGCGGCAGTTAACATCCACACTCACAACCGGTCCACATTATCTTCTTCTGCTGTTTTCCTCCACCTGCCATTGTAAAACTCTCCTCATACACCATTCCTGTACACATCAAACAAAAAAAAAATATCCGAACAAAAGAGCAATTGATTGCCATCCATTTTTTCCCCCCAATATCAGTCCGGCCCCCGTTCTTGACAGAACCGTCCCACCCCCTGCCCTTAACAGAAATGTAGGACTACTCCTCATTCACTCTTTTACTCTCTCTTTTTTTTTTTTTTGTATTTTTCAATCTAAAATCCTCTCTTTCATCTATTGTTTTTCAGAGGCGAGGTTCAGATGCAAGATTCAGAAGAGGCGACGAATCAATTGTTGATTACGACCGTTCTTGACAGAACCGTCCCACCTCCCGCCATTGACAGAAACATAGTACTACTCCTCCTTCACTCTCTTTTTTTGGTATTTTCCAATCTAAAATCGTCTCTTTCATCTATTGTTTTTCAGAGGTAAGGTTCAGAAAAGGTGAGGAGTCAATTGTTGATTATGACCGTTCTTGACAGAACCGTCCCACCCCCCGCCCTTGACAAAAACGTAGGACTACTCCTCCTTAACTCTTTTACTCTTTTTTTTTTTGTATTTTCCAATCTAAAATCCTCACGGATAGTAGTTATGGTTCGAACAGAACATTCTACAGTGGATTGGGAGCCCCTATGGTCACGCCCAAAGGGAGTTGCTACGCCGGTCGCCCCCTCCTAACCTTTTGAGGATCCAAAAAATATATATATATCACAGATTTTAGTTCTTGTTTTGAGTTCTATTAAACAAGAAAAAAATCAATTACTTTCAAATTAAAGTATTCAAAATTTTCATCTAAATATTAAATTTTTTTCAAAAGTATTTTTTATCATATTCTGCAAGATTGGTTTGATCTAGAAAATATCCATCCAAAAATTAAATCAATTTTGCAGAAGGGCAAAAATAGAAATATATACTATCAATCCAATCCTATCTCATGTGAAATAAACATGATATTAATAATCTCATCGTCCCTTAAACAAACATACTCATCACCAATTCCATCTCCTTACCAATCCATTCTCATTACCAATCACAATCCTAATCTCATCTCCTTACGAATCTCAATCATCTATCTCTGTTATCAAACAGGGCATTTGTTAAAATGTGAGCCATTAAAAACACTCTTGGACTAAAAGGATCTCGCGGACGGCACTCTGCAATCCAACAACAGACTGCAGAGAAGCCAAATTCTAAAATAACGGTCTTGTTAGCTTAATAATAAGTACAGCAAACAAGTTCGGATATTAATATATACACATTTTAAGAATATCAATACATTTTTTTATTAATATCTGTACACTTTCTACGCATTATTCTACACATAGTGTGCGGAGGTTAGCATTTTCCATAAATCAAAAAGAAAATCATCACAAACTCCATGACAAAAACACCATTGCCTTGTGGGACCACACCTTGGATACACTTTCTTGTGGATCAAAATGCAACACAAGTTATATGGTAAGGCCTTTTGAGATTTCATCATCATAGCATATTTTATCTTACAATTCTTTCTCCGATTTAAATGACCATTGATCTCTTCTTATATTTAGGAGTTGTTCTTCTAAAAAAGCCACTGGCTTTCCCTCCAAAAATAAGCCAAACAAATCCAAAAAAAAACGAAAATAAGCCAATAAGCCACTTATTTCGTCTTTATTCCAAAAAAATTGGATTTCGGTCAAAATTTTTTACTTTTTAGATTCCTCTCGTCGTGAGGATGCAATAATCCCCAAAAAATTGATAATAAGCCACGTGATACGAAAAAAATTTAAATAAGGACAAAAAATAAGCCACTTTATTTGTCCTAACACCCCCTTAAAAAAAAAAAAGTCCAATCATATTCAACTTAAATTTAAGACATGAATAAAGTATTCAACGAAATTTGAAATATTAGTGTCAGTTTGAGATATCAAAAGTCGTCGCTCCTCACCAAATACCCCAGCTTGTCCCTACACATGGTTTACATATGCCCGATACGTAACCATATAGTATTACCATTCCTGACTGAAACGCCATTGATGATTTCTTGTATGATCTAATCTAATTAATGAACCCCGGACCTGGGGCTCTGCTGCCCCTGGACACAGTAGTTCCTACCAGCCCCTAAAACGGTAACGTTTGGTTTAAAAAAAAATTCTTATCATCAATTTACAATCTTATAGAATAGAAATGTGATTATGAGAGTTCTAAAGACAAAATTTGATTATGTCTCTTTAGAATAATTTGATCAGAATAATAAGATTTTTGCACCGATTCAAACGGAATGAAAATTTGAGCACTCAATCTTTTGAGACCGTTTATATATTAAAAAATATAGTTAAAAAATTAAGTGTTTCAATTTTTAATCCGTTTGAACGGATGTAAAGTTCTTATTATTCTGATCATATTATTTTAAAGAGATATAATCAAATTTTGTTTCTAAACTCTCATAATCACGTTTCTACTTTATAGGATTACAATTGATGGTTAGGAATTTTTTTTTTTAAAGCAAACGTTGCCTTTTTAGTGGCTGTGCCATGGGGCATCAGAGCCACCGGGTCGAAAAGGAAAGAGGCACACACTCTCCCATGTGCGTAATTTCCTATTGTTCAGGAGGGCGATTCCGTCACTTGCTAAAAAAAAAAGGGAAAAAAAACATAGAGAGAAAAAGAAAATAGAGGAGAGAGAGAGAGAGAGCGCTCGGCTCCTCTTATATGTTTCCCATTGCAAATCGCGCCCACGCCTCTCTCTTTCCCATTCTCTCCCATGTCTATTTTTTGAACTTATTCGCAAAAATAGAGAGAGAGAGAGAGAGAGAGTGAGTTTACCATTCTCCCCCATGTCTATTTTTTGAACTTATTCACAAAAGCAGAGATTTCGGTCTTCAATCTTGCTTGTCGTCGTTGTTCATGGCGACTCAATGGGTCAAGTCTTGCAAATCAACATCAGCAAACGATGTCGTCAACGAACACCGCCACAAACCACCGAAACACCGTCCCGTGGCCGTAACTTCAAGTTGCAGAAAAGGCGTCCAAAGCCTCAAAGATGTCATCGAAACAACCAAACCGAAGAAACCCAGGAAAAAGGCCAAACAACCCAGCTCGGTGGCACCCGAACCCGGTTCGGACAGGGAGAAGACTCGCGTTCAAACCGTCACCGTGGGCCCGTTCTCTCCGGCCCTCACTGAGCTCCCCGCCGGCCACCCCTCGCGCAACGTGGTCGAGATAATCTTCCGCTCAGGCTGGTCGCCCGAGCCCTTCTCGGGTCGGGTCGAGATCGTGTTCAAGGTCCGGAATTCGTCCGGAACCGCGGCCCGGTTCGAGGAGTACAGGGAAAAGGTGAAGGCCCGCGTCAGTTGCGGAGGCGGTGGGGACCACGCGCGGTGCGCTGCGGACGGGAATGAGGTGATGGGGTTCCACTCCCTTGGTCCCGCAGACGGGGGCCTGGGTTATGACGGCGCGTGGGATTCCCATTGCCGGAAGGGTACGGTGTGTGTGTTTTCCGGCGGTGGAGAGGCCCACAAGAGTGGCGGCGGCGGCGGGAGGGGGCGGAGGGCCATGTTGGTGTGCCGGGTCATTGCGGGTCGGGTTGGTAAACGGATGGGTTTGAAGCCCTTATCGGAGGGCCGAGTCGGGTTTGACTCAGTGAGTGGAGAGAATGGAGAGTTGGTAGTGTGTGATACACGTGCTGTGTTGCCCTGTTTTCTTATCCTTTATAAATTGTGAATAAAAAACACCATTGACAGCAATAATAGTTACTAGATCAATACTGTATTTTATTTCTTATTCTTCTTTTCTTTTTAATTTTTATTGTTTTATGACTATGGAAAAATTGGAATGATATAACATTAACAATTCTTTGTTCATTATTCTGCAAGCAAAAATTTTTTGCTTATTTAAAAATCAACGATATTGAAGATATTCATAAAATCCAGAACAATAGTAACGACGTTTAAACTTTTTTTATTTTTTTGGTGCTAAAATTGTATACATCATCAGTCTGTCCAATTTAAACTCTTATCCATTCGCCTTTTATTTGCGAAATGCATAATTAGAGAGTTTTCTCGCAACCAAATGACAAGAGTAGGTCCCGTTCAGCAACACAAAAAGGATGGAAAATACTTTTCTGCATTATCTCCTCCTATTAAAAAAAAAAATTTAAGTTTTTGGGTCCAAAATTTGCACACGCAATAACCTACCCACAATGGCACAGGGTGAATGCATGACCCTAAGTAGACGTGCCTTCAATCTAATGGCCTTAAGCACAACTTGCGTTAAAGACTTGATGATTCATGAAATAATGTCATTCTCGCTATCTCATTTTGCTACATTCTTCATCGATGCAAGAGCCAAAATATTTGTTGCCGAGAGTAATTCAGTTCTTTAAAAAATGTACTATAAGCCAACACTACCCAAATCCCATTATAATGTGTCGGGGCCCTTGGGCTTGTGAGTATGTAAATGTGTTTGTGCATTGTTCTAAAATTGTTGAAGAGTAAAAGCAGCAACGAGTATGATTACAGATGCAGCATTGCAGCCCATCCAACTACACAAATAGACTTCTTAATCTATCTCTATATTACTCCCTCCATCCCTAAATAAGTGTTCGACGCGCAAATTTAGACTTTCAAAAAGATGCATTTGTTTCGTTAAAAAAATCAAAAAAATTTCACAAATCATTAGATAACAATGAGTTCTATTAGATTGTGAAAAAAAAATTTAATGAAAAACATGCATCTTCTTTGTAAGGCTTAGTTTTGCGCGTTAGACACTTATTTAGGGACGGATGGAGTATAAAAACAGAAAGGTTTTCTTCAAAAATGTTTAGGCATACAAACAAAGTATAAAACAGAGCGGTTAGCCGTCAAGTTGGATTGAAAGAATATTCCTAATATATAAACCTACACTAATGTAAAATAAAAATTATACACCCCTTTCTTTTTCAATTGATTCCTCTAAAATTGATTTCCTTGCATTCAATTCAATATTTGCTTTTAAGTGGTTTTCTTTTTGGTTGATTTTCGTACGGTAAAAAAGGAAACAATCCTTTTTGGATTCATAAAACACCCCTTTTTATAAGCATATACACAATTCTTCTACGTGTTTCTTTGGAAACTCCCCTCCCCTTTCCTTAATAATGTATGCCAAACTTAGGTTATTCTTTTATAAATGAGGAATGCTATGTACGAAGAAAACTTATCCCAAAAAAAGTAATTAGTGGTTGAGAATCACTTTGATAATTGGCACACATTAAAGTAAATCTCAACCACTAGTTGTTCTTTTCGGGATATTTTCAGGGTAAGTTTTCTGCCCCTAGCATTTTCCTTAATAATATATGCCAAACTTAAGTTATCCTTTTATAAAGAGGAATGCTAGGTACGAAAAAACTTATCCCGAAAAAAGCAATTAGTGGTTAAGAATCACTTTGATGATTGGGTCATATACATTAAAGTGAATCTTAATCACTAGTTGCTTTTTTCAGGATACTTTAAGGATAAATTTTCTTTATCCCTAACATTTTCTTCTTATTAGAAAATTGAAAATAGCGATGAGGGGTCAAATACAAAATCTTTTTGTGATAAAATAACTTTTTTTTTATTCAAAACATGTTGCTTCGTGCCTTTAGACAGGGAGCGGAGGGCTGCTGTCCCTAATTGGCAGCTGCGCCTCAAACGATGCCGTTTGAAGCACAAAATCAAGGACAACATCTCATTTCTTCAATCCTTTTTTGGCTGCCCTTCACACCACACCATGTTTGATGAATTTGTGAGGCCCATTTCAGATCCCCAAAAAATGATTGCCGCAAGTTATTTTTAAGATATTTTTCTATGTGTTCATATAAAAAACAACAACTCAATCCGATATCCGTAAGAGTTTTTTCGTCATTCGTAGGGGCCCTACGAATTTTGAAAAAGTTATAGTATTATCAAATTGAGCTAAAAAAAATTCAAGGAAACAAATGAAAAATATTTTAAAACTATTGAGCGGTTTTTGAATCATCTTTGCGGTATTCAAAATGGGTCTCACAAAAAATAATCAATCAATAACCAAATTTGAGTGTCTTGTACAGTCATTAATCTATGGCCTTTTCAGGATTTGGAAGGCCCCTATGAATACTAAAAAATCCCTTACAAATATCATATTGAGTTAATTTTTTACAAGAACTCATAGAAAAATATTTTACGAATACCTTGCGATTTGAATCATTTTTTTGGGACACAAAATGGGCCCCCACAAAGTCATCAAACATGGTGTGGTGTGAAGGGCAGCCAAACAACTTTCACGCTAGCACAGGTGTAAAGTTCACCTCCTCCCTCAATGGAGGTAGGAGTTTGAGCCCCGCAAGGGGTAGAGTTGGGTTTCAGGGCTATGGACAACCTCTAAATCCTCTGTCGATTAATACCCTGCTAACCCCTATTGATATATACAATATTGACAACAAAAAAAGGAGAAGGGCAGCCGAACAAGGATTGAAGAAATGAGATGGCATCCTTGATTTTGTGCTTCAAATGGCACCGTCTGAGGTGCAACTGCTTGCTGCCAATGAGGGGCAGCAGCCACCCCGCTCCCCTTTAAACACAGCCAATCCCTAATTCCATTATGAATTATGATTATTTAAAGAAGAGTGATTTTCGCACTCCGTAACAATTTGAGGAGTGCTTTTTTGGAAAGTGCAAAATCACTCCTCTTATTTAACTAAGAAGACAACACAAATCATTTAGGTTGTGATACTCAAAATGGTGAAAATTTGGCGATGTTTGGATATCAATTTTTCTATGAATACGAGGAAGTAAACTATAAGTAATTGTTTTTCAATTTCTATCACGGGAAATACATAAAATTGGACAGTCAAGTACGTAAAAGAGATTTGTATTTGCATTTGTATTGTATAATGTTAGGCATATATACTGATCGTCAAAATCCTAGAACGAAGTATCAACATTAGAGGTCACATGAAAAACTTCCACGAACTTTAAACTGGATTGTACATCCGACCTCTGCAGATTATATTCCATTCTCTCCTCTTCTCTATTGTAAATAAGAAGACATGATCATATTCAAAAAAAAATAAGACATGATGTGTAATTCTATTGTACATATAATCACATGGTATTCATTATCTAACTCAGTTTACTACTCAGGGTGTTCCGGTTTTGTGAAAAAACACTTTTTAAAAAAGAAAGCAATTTCAAACTTAAAAATCATGTGTTTACGCAAATAATTTTTCTATCAATATAAATCTTATTTGATAAATCTCATTAAAATCTTTTAAACAGTGAAAAAAAAATTGAAAAAATATTTTTCATTTTCATTATATTTGAGTTTGAAATTACCTTCGTTTGAAAAAAAAAATACTTTTTTTAAAAATGGAACACCACCTCAATCGCTCCGAATAACAATCCAGAAAATCAAATTTACACTTCTCTTATGCCTTCCATATTGTTCCATCACAAGGAAAGAAGCAGTACCCAATTGGGGCAACAGCCCTTCGGGCAGGGCCATTCGGCAACCAACACATAATAACTTGCATACGACAATCAAAACTGCTGAGAACACAACAATCCAAACACAACCTCTCATATACATGTGGGGTCCACACGCACTAATATTTATGGACCCCACATGTATGTGAGGTTGTGTTTGAATTGTTGTGTTTGTAGCACTTTTGAAGGACAATCCCTTGGAGGAAATCAGCAAGGCCCTACAAGTATTGCTCAACAGACCCTCCACATGAATAAATGTTAAATGTTTCTACAGTACAGAGAGAATTGGTCTCAACCACCAAAGGTTTACTGAAAATTCACTAGAACTATAAAAGAAATGAGGGCAAATAATGAAGGAAGACTCATATGGGTAAAACCAACAGTAACCCTCCCATGTACATTTTGTCATGCAGGAGCACGAGAATAAAATGGAAGTATCCTCTGACGGTACTAGTGAGACTCCACAAGTACGTACAATGGCTTTCCATTTAATCGATCGCGGCCCTGCAACATCCGTCCAAATACTATTATCTTCAGATACCAATGTGCAAATCGAGCCAATAAAAATGGAATGTGAAATAATGAAGCAACACTGGCATTATGAATAGGTCACATTGTCCAATCATTCCGTAGGTGATTTAGCCAGATTTAACAGTAGGTCTAACATTGCCGATCAAAAAAAAACAGTAGGTCTAACATAACAGCACACAAACATAAACGCGATGACAAGTTGTGAAGGATTGAAATAGCCTCCATTGCACGCAAGTCGGAGAATTGAAACTTTGATATGGTACTCTATTTGTCTATTTGCGTCAGTCATAAGAACTAAAGCAGTCCATGAATGGAAGTTGAATTCCCAGGGTTCTAATTTTTACAGCATTTGGCAAAGTTTCTGTGCATAATGGCACAAGGATAAAGGAGGCATGCTTTTCGGTAGCATCTCTCCTCACTTGCCACATTTGGCGGACGTAGTTCCAAAATTTAGTATATAAAGAGGGTCTATCTGTTGCATGGCTTCCTCCTATTATCACAATGGTAAGACTGGAGCAACAAAAAAGATTCACTTTGCTTTAAGATTCTACTTCTGTGAAAGGGGAATATTAATGTACTTGTTTCTTTCATGTTCCACACTGATGGTATTACTGGTGATATAAGCCGGCATTTCTTTTATGATAGGAAGTTTCCAAGTTGGCTTGTCAGGTTGTAATTCCTATCTCAACAGGTTTAGCCACCATAGTTGTTTGGGAACCCATAAAGCATTCTGACTAGCTGCAACTATTCTAATCAGTAGCACAAGTGAGAAATGCAACTAACTTGCAAATACAAGAAATAGATACACTGGCATGCAAGAAGCTTCTTCAAAGCTGAACATAGATAATGTAATTGATCGCAAGAGAGCAGCCCACATTTCGATCTAATATTTAGAGAAACAAAGGTGGCCAGGGGTGTATGATGTACAGACCTTTAAATCTGGTATTTCAATTACACATGCACATTCAACAACTTCAGCCCCAGCACGCTCTACAAAAAGAAGCATTTTTAATGATGTCTCCTACTTCGAACAATATTCATATTACTGCAATGAGGACAGTAATCAGAAGGAAACACGGACTAAGAGCATGCACAGAACATTTTTTTGGAAACTTCGTTAAAGGTGTGTTCAATTAATAAAGCAAATTGCATGTAAAAACAGTTCTACAATAATTTCAGTCCTGTGTCCTATCTCAAGCAGGCTCAAATTACCTTTATTAAACACCATTAGCATTTATCACGTGGTCATTGTAATCATGTATTTTGACCCTCCATCCTTGACATGAAAGCTGTTTTTAAGGCTTATTGACCACTAAGCACAATGCTTGATAGTCAATCCATGAAGAAAGGGCAATTGTATGTCGAATATGGCAAGTTGTACTTCATTATTTCGCCCTCCAAACGCACCAACCAACAAGACCAAACGACTATGCCTAGAATTGTATAATAACCTTTCAATCCTTCTTGCTAAGGGTTGGCTCACTGCGGCCTTCATCAAGGAAGCGATTCATAGGGGAATTAGGTACTAATAAAAGGGTGTGGTCTTGTAGTCTTAACACTATCGAATCCGTGACATCCAACATTCAGAGAAAATTCATATCCTATGAGCCATAGCCTATGTAGATCATGGTTAACTTTTACAGAAATAGAAAAAATAAATAAATAAATAAGGGACAATTTTACTGGACCCAGTGGCGGATGCATGTAAAGTCCACAAGGGTCACGTGACCCTCCTGCCTTTTGTATCCTTACACTTGTACCCTTACAAAATAATCCAACATTTCTAGTGTCCCCCTACTTAATTACACTTGTACCCATCCCTAATTGTGTAGGATCCCATGATATCCTGAGAAAAACTTAAATTGCCTATCCTATTACCAGTTTCTCTCTCTAAATCTTTGCAAGAGATGCGTAAAAAGTTTAACTGTTATCGTATGGACTAAATTTCTATGCTTTCAATTTGTATGGACTAAATTTCGAAAAATAAAATGAAATAAACCGAAAATAGTAATGATGTATTCTTCTATTAGTAGATGAAACCCATGACATATCGTCACGTTTAAGGAAACACGGTTATGTTTAGAATTTGTGCCCCCTCTACCTCAAATTCCTAGATCCACCACTGGACCTCATGAATCTTGAAAAAATGTATCGGTTTACAAGGGAATACCCAATAAATTCATTGCCGCACAGAGGGTTCCACCAGTAGCAATCAAGTCATCAACCACCAAGGCACGTTCATCAGGTTCAACTGCTCCGACATGCATCTCTAGACAGTCCGTACCATATTCTAAGACATACTTTTCAGAAATAACTTCACCTGTCACAACCAAAATAAAAATAACAAAAGAAAAAACTTCACTCGTGTAAAGTATAGTAAATCACCATAATATGTCAAAATTGTAATTCCACCACAGAATATTTATGCATAAACTTCACTCGAGTGTCCGACACGGGTACTTTATACTTTTAGAAGAGTCCAGGTAACGTATTTATGCATGAGCTTATAGTTGGTAAATGGTGCATCATGATGCAGAGTGCTAAAATAACAAAACACCAAACTATAAGCACATAGCATTTTAGCACAAATATGAATACAAGGACAATGTGAATTTATTAAAAGCACAAATCACGAATGAGTAAGAGTTTTCACCCTATGGGAGTTCTATGTAACTGTCGTGTTTTGCATCATGGTATATGGGTGAGGCTGATGTGTCGATAATTCACAGGGAAAGTTGGTTCTTTCTGCCAATTTTTATTCCTTGTGTTAAACTGCCTCTTAATTTACTGCTTTGAAGGTTAGTCATCTATGAGTTACATTTCGTTTCTGCGGTCATCATTTTCTATTTAACACCAGTACCGCGCGAGTGCCTAAATGCATCCATATATGAATAAACGCTTTGCTGCCTTTGCATGTGAAAGAGTATTTTGTAATGCGCATGCTTCTTCTCTAAAATTGTTTGATAAATGATTGCGAAAGACCAAAGTGAACAAAAACATGAGTAATCTCCATGTGTTAGGTACTTCTGCTGTCCAGTGTGAAGCCTGGATTGGTTGTTGAAATCAGAAAAGTGAAGGAGGCGTCCGAGGTGGGAAGAAAAAATGTCAGGAAAGGGGCAGAGTCAAGGATTCCATACCGCTACACAAACACCATAGGTAACAAACTAGCAGAAAAACAAAATTGATGCCATAACAAGAGCCAATTGATCTAGAAACAAATGATCAGGAGCATAGTTTGCTGGTTCGTGCTAAGCCAAACCGAACAATCTAGCTGAGGCATAAGTCATGTCCAACATCATGTCTTCCCGGCCAAAAGGAAATTTTAGACTATGTCATTACACAAAATAAACAAAGGTAACAAAATAATCATTTACAAGGTAGCTCCTATAATCACATAAGCACCAAACATAACAAGGCCTGCCAAGGAGTACATAAAATCTGCACCGATGTCGGGTAAAAGAGCACTCTGATACGTCAGGACTCTAAACAAAACATTCCACATTCACAAGAACATCTAAGGATTTTCCTCGTCAAGGTACATCTACAGTTGCTGCAAAAGATGAGCATTACAGTGGATTTGTGAATGATGTGACATCTTGCATATCACATCTTGCATATCCTAAATATGGGAATGAATCGACAATGCAATAGTCATGACAGCATCACCAGTGCAACCTTATGCAAAAGAACTGGCTGCTTTTATTCTATGAAAAATAGAAAATTTATTTAGGAATGCAATTTAAAAGATACTACGACAACTAGAGATCATACGCAAGGATGGGAAATACCAGGCAACTTCTTCGGTTTTCTCAAAGGAATGAACTTTGCTCCTATGGCCAGCGCAATGGGAGGACCAAATATAAATCCACGGGCCTCTATTCCTACCAACACAAAAAAGATTCATAAGAAGAAAAACAATTTCAAAAGCACTTGTACTAACTAAGTCTAGCAGCAAAACAGGCAAGAAGGCATGGTAGATAGTTAATACTACCAATTTCAGCACATACTCAAGAGTAAACAGCAAGTACTAGAAGAGAAAAGTAGCTACACAACACAAAAAATCGATGCCCTTCCTTTGTCAGCATCAGAAACCAACTCCGCCATAATGACAAGGTAAATTGCAACATGTTTACATCTGACGGAGTATCCTTGTTACGCAAGAAATCCAGTACAATGCCATAATGGTGCATTGGTACTGCTATAAGATTGGCTGCAAAACAGCATGGGTACAATACAACATTTACTAGAAGTTTTGAAATAGGGCTCCATATGGACCATACCAATGGAAAATAGTAGAGACTTATTTGATACTCCTTTAGAGAATTTTATATGACCCAAAAGTACATCATCTAATTACGATTGTACCCATGGTGGAATAATATTGGGTACCTTATGTGAGTTGAGAGGATCTAAAACCACATATCCACAAGCACTCAATTGTCCATTGCTTCTGATCAAAAGTTCTGGTTTTGGTCATAAATGTAATGTCCAAGACCTTTTAAACATCGCTTGCTCATGGATCATGCACGTTGTGTATGTCTTTGATGTACGATTCGATATACATAAACTTTAAAAGAACCACTCTTCAACTTTTAAACAAGAGGGGCAGGACTAAAAATGTAGTCCCTTGCTCTGATTATTTCCAATGTATGTGCATTGGAATCCTAATATTATAAATAATAAAGTGATGGATGCAAGGTCACCTACTTTCTCGTGGAGTAATACGCTAAAACTTTTTCTTTTCATTACAGTGGGTTATGTGTACTTCTGAATTTATGATCCCACCCTCATCTTTGCTTGAACTATTGTTGAGGCAGGGGGCGATCCTCATCTTCTATGTCGAAGGAGATGTGTGTGTGTGCTTTTGAATTTATCATCTTCATAATCATATTTGCTTGAACTATTGGTAAGGCAGGGAGTTTAAGTCTGTTTACCATTGCCTGAAAGACTAACCTCATAAACCATAAGTTATATGTATACACCAAAACAAATATCTACAGAGGGATCATTAAAAAATTTAGGAATTAAACATCAGTAACGATGAAATGTTCCTATAACACTCCACACTTAAAAGACAGGAAGTGATTCTTCGAAATTGATGGTGTGTGTTGGCATTGGTGGCAGTGCTGTGCCGAAAGAATGTCGCTGAGCGACCTTCATTCTTTGGTTTACGGTAACTCGTACACAGTCATGCTCACAGGAAACAGCGGACTGAAATCATATATGAACTTGGACTTTTGACGGTTACCGGCAGTCAGAAAGAGGCAAAGCGGAAAAGTGAAACTGTAACTGTCTCATGAAAACACCACTTCACACAAACTAAGATTTTACGATGCTAAAAGCACTTGACTACCACAAAAACTCTATTATTTAGTTACAATGTTTCATTTCATGCCTCATGAAAACCCCACTTCACACAAACTGTAATTTTACGATGCTAAAAGCACTTGACTACCACAAAAACTCTATTATTTAGTTACAATGTTTCATTTCATGTCTCATGAAATAGAGCATCTCACAGATCTACCCAATATCCAGGAGATCCTTTCCCCGACCCCATGCGTGTTTCTGTGGTTCTTATCCAAGATCATACCCGAGCTTTGCAGCTGTTTATAAACTGCGTTGCCATATGCCTGCAAAGTGGAGTTGTGTTTGATGCAATCTAAGCCACGCTATGACAGACATATATACTGTTGAACGAATTTCTCAATGTTTATTCTTCTCCTAAATATATACAGCCAACAAATACAATAGGATGTGGAATAACTGATTCAGTAGGATCTTTGTCCTCCTTTCACGTGACTTGAGGGTAAACATGTTAGACATTATCCTACGACATATTCGTGCATACCGATTCAGGTATGTATCCTAAGATTACCTATTAGGGAAAAAAAGAAGTCATATAATAATTTAAGAACTGGAACACCAAATGCATTCTAAATGATTTGACCTAATTATGGGAACATTCAAACCATTTAAAAAAAATTAAACCAAACTCAATCCATTACAGCTCGAATAGAAGAAAGAACATATTTCGATAATGCATTTCATGAATCAAATAAGGGCTCTTCTTTTCTTCCCATTTTTTTTATACGTAAATAATTATATAGATGAAGGCAAAGGGAAAGCCCAAGGCACCACAAAGCTTCAATGGGATAGACACCACATGGGAGACTTGGAATTTTTCATCATAAAAACCTGTATAAAATACTCTTCGTATATACCACAAACTCTTAGATTGTATTAGGTATAAGTTCATAACTAACTTTTAACTGAATATTAGCTTTCATCAACCTATCTTACAATATACGATATACCAATATCTATATGGTTCATAAAATGGGAAGAAAACGATACGCGATGCGTATCCCAATTTGAAAACACTGAACAAAGTCCATACGGAGTTAAAAATTAACAAATTGCATCTTGTTAGAGTTTATCCCACATCAGTTAATTATCTCCTCCAAAACTAATATATGAGCTTGGGCGGTTCCTTCACTTATGCCAATTGATTTTGAGTTGGATGCTTTAACATGGTGTCAGAGCTAGGGTTTCAAACAATTTGTTCCCCCTTGTTTGTGCCATAAGTGAACCCTTGTTTGTTGTGATCCATGTGATAAGGATTGTTTGTTTACATCTCCACATGAGTCAGGGGTCGCACGTCTAGGGGAGTGCTAGAGTCCCACATCAGTTAATTATCTCCTCCAAACTAGTATATGAGCATGGGTTGTCTCTCCATTTATTGCCAATTGGTTGTGAGTTGGATGTTTAACACATCTCATGTGGAAGGATGCCCAAACGGGCATGCTCTTCAATTGAAAGAAAAAGACCACAGCCTACGAACTGAATGCCATACGCATCTAACTATTCACTTTTCCCATGCCCCATGATGGAGAGCTCGCCGTACTCTTGTGGGGATGCCAGTTAATCTTTTTTCCAATGAGCCAAAAACTGTGAACATGCACCTACATATAGGATAACATCAACTATTAAAGGAGTCTGTCATCCTAATCTCTAAATTCTCTCTAGGGGTAGGGGGACCGCTATTTTTCCATATCAATCTATATGTGATGTATGGAGATTCCCAGGAAAAACGTATAACCTAGACGACAACTTGCCTACATAATCAAACAAAGAGACAAAGTATAATGGACACGTATTATATCAAAGTAAGAAACTAATATATATGGATCCACATCGTACTTCTTAATCAACAATAGTGAAAATGGGAGATGAGGGCCCTAGCAATGAAGATTTAATGGTAACTCATTTGACTTTCCCATTAGTTCTTAGAAGTGTGAGTAGGAGGAATTCAGAGCAAAACAATAATGACCCAAAGATCATCTTCCTCTCGTCAATGTATCCATTACAAAATGCTGTGTGCATTGAGATTCCGAATAATTTACTACATGTCTCTCAGCTTTCATTTGAGGAATCAATCTTTTCTTTTTTCATTTTGGTAAAGATAATTCTTTTACAAAAAGAACCACACCAAAAAACATGGCCAAGGGAATATCCTCAAGAGCCCAAGCCAACAAAACCAAAGCTATACCCCTAATCTGTAACAACCAAACCAATCAGACTAAACCGATACACAATCTTTGTAACATATTTTCTGTTGGTTATGTAGAAACAGTTGAAAAGGTAGTAGAGAATTAAACTGAACATTATATGCACCAGGTTCTTTCACAAGGGTTTACTGTTCGGTGAACTTTCAAAATATTGGACAAACCCAGTATTGAGGTAACAAAACAAAATGGAAAGGAACAGAAAAAGCCACTTGCTTGAACATAAGGGGAACTCTGGGCCTCATAGCCAACAAAAGAAAATGTTAACTCTGGACCTCAAGGAAATACCTTCATTACCAACAATTATTGACCGTGTCAAAATCAATGCATATGGCGAAAAGGCGAATAAATAAGGGGTTGGCATCAATTCATCCTACGGCTAACTGTAGTAATTGCCAATATAATAGAGCCAAAGGATTGGCCTAATCTCAACACGGGTGGGTCCACGAGGTGGGCATCCATCATCAACCACCATCCACCCAAATTGGATCGCTGAGCACATGCCCAGAACCGCTCATAATCTCTCCACAGAAAAGTAATCAACAAACACAACCCACTAACAACCCTCCATAGTCAAAATCAAAATCACTCCAAACCCACTGTCACTTCCCATATATCCCCTAAAAAGTATTCAAAAAAGTCACCCAGGAAACTTGTGCAATCGTGGTAATAGCAAAAAGTACTATATCGTTAATACTGCTGTGGGCCCCACCAAGGCCACCCTCCCAGAACGTATTGTCATTTACTATTTCACAGGCAAATATGGTGAAACACTAAAATCGTATCTACTCGATTTAATTCATAGATCTAGCTTTTTTTCCCATAAATGATCGATACACCATGTTTTCTATATATCAGGTTTGTTTGTTTTTTTTTCCAGAGAGATGATCTATGTACCCGATGTTGAGGCATAGCTCGGTGGTTGAGCTCACTCCCCTTGGAGCTCCTTCATCTACCAGGCTCTTACCAACCCCTCCCCTCTCCTAAGGATGCAAACGAGCCGAGCCAAGCTTTATAGTGTTTGAGCTCGGTTTGTTTATAAACGAGCCGAGGACCGAGCCGAGCCAGGTTAATTTACTTAACGAGCCTCTTTAAACGAACTGAGTCTATATTTACAAGCCGAGCTTTTGAGTGTTGAGCTGGGCTCGTTTACTAGACAAGCCTAAAACTCAAGTTCGGTTACTTAACGAGTCGAGCCGAGCCACCAGTGAGCAGCTCCGTTGGTTTGCAGCCCTACGGCCTCAAAAGGATTGAGGTAGAATTTCCAACAGGAAAAAAATCTAGGCGCCTACAATATAAGCCGATGAGAGATGAACAAAACAAAACCAGTAATGTGGTCCACATGCGCACCAGTTCATTTTTAAAAAAAAAAAAAACTAATCATCGTATATTGTTTATATTTTTATTGCTGTAACCGACTTTCATTGAACCACGGAGCCTACCAAGGATTAATTTATAATTCTCAACGGAATAAAAAAAAAAATTACAGCAAACTGTTCAAAGAATCTAGACGATCAAATCTACGGAGTTATACGAAGTATGTACCTGCCACTGCCGATATGTTTTTCCCCGTATACCGCTCGACGAACAAATCGATTGTGTCCTTGAAGGCCTTCGGATCGAGTAACAGTGTGGTTATGTCCTGGAACATGATCCCTGTGTTCAACAAAACGATTCAATATTACAACTGATGAGCAACACTAGGTACCTAGCGTGTGCATCTTTCATATTCTTGCGCACACGCACTGCGCAAATGAAGATGTATATGTATATATGTACCTGGTTTGGGGAAGTTGGGGACGACGCGGATTTTAGATTTGATGGCGGGGATGCGGGAATCGTCGTCGCTGAGGGCCGACATTGGGGAGGGAGATTAGAGAGAGAGAGAGGAAGCTGTGTGTATGTGCGTATCTACTCGTCAGTGTGGAGTAGAGGAGAGAGAAGGAAGTGATGGGTAGAGGAAGGGTGAGGGAGGTCAGTTATAGAGAGAGAGAGAGAGAGAGAGAGGTTCTGTGGGGAGGAGGGAGAGGGCGGTGGGGGGCGCTCTGCACAAGAACTAGGGAGAGGAGAGCGAAAGGCAAATGTCTCCCGGTAATTATGAAGACGATTGCGATATATATACGTGTTCGTGTATATACATGGACTATTAAAGTACTGGCGAATGCCACCGTACATCCAGAAGACTCGTGAAATTTGTATTTTAGATTTTAGAATTAATATCTATTCGTATCTATAAATATTCAAGGAATTGTAAGAATTTTTCTCATATTTTTCAAAAAAAAACAACAAATCTCAGTCATCATCTCAATCTTAACGCAGGACAAAAAAAATCGACCAAACCAAAATCAGTTCCCGAACCACCCCAAACCAATTTCTTGCGCTATCCTCAGAAAGAAAATCATAATTAAAATAAATGTTCTTCACAGGACAATGGTATAAATTGTACAATGAATTCTTAGGGTGCCCATGATCCTCTTAGTAAAAATCTATCGTACGTTTCTACTGTCTACATACATGATAGCGCTAATGAAATTTATTTCATCAAATTTAATCTTGATGTAATGATGTCGAGCTAACACGATGTGGTTTTTTTTTTTTTTTTTGACGTTCCATTTCCTGTTGTTCTATAAGAAGGGCCGGGCGTCATTTTTGTTGTGCCATTTAATTCGACAGACACAACAAATTTAACTAAGCATGAGAACATATGAGTTATCTTCTAGTAGAGATTAAATTATTTACATCTAGGGTGTAAACATTTATTTTCTTCAAATCAATTACATTGCATCACGCATCATGTTCTATTTATTGGGACCACTGTTTTCACGATATAGCACAATATAAATGATTTGGAGAAAACAAATGTTTGCACCGCTGGAGTATATAATTTAATCTCCTTCCAATAATGAGCTAGAATTCTCGTTATGAAATTTTCTTTAAAAGTGAATCCACCACTTCTTCCACGTTTTGATGAAACTTGATCCTTTTTAACTCCGAGGATAACTCCCAACTAATGCACCTTTTAAATATCGTTAGCATGAAAGCTTCTTTGTTTGTCATTATTTTTTATTTAGTTTTACAGTAGATCACAAATTTAGTGAGAATAGTAGTAAAAATGTCAGCTCTAAATTAATTACGTGATTAGTCTTATTTGTTTTCTTGCATGTCCAAATTAATGATTTTATTGGGCTGTTGCATTTTATATATAAGAGTTCAAAACATGTAAGTTTCTTCCCAAAAAATCAAACAAACAATTAGGGTTCCGACTAAATCCATCGAGACCAATGCAAATGTTAAGAAACAATAAAAGATAAGTAAAACAATTGTTAATCTTCGGTAACATTTTCTCATGAATTGAAACTCAAAATGAACCAAAAGTCATCTATATAAAAAAAAAAAAAAAAAAAAGAAGAAGAAGAAGAAGAAGAAGAAAAGTTGAAGGAATTAGCAATACAATATGCAACAATTTAATTTGTGCTTACCACTAAAGTCGTAGATGTGTCATGGTGCCACCTGCAAGATCAAAATTCCATGGAACAGAAGTTGATCAAAACCACATTAACAAAACTAAAAGTGGAAAAAATAACGCTATTCAATAAAGTGGAAAAAAATAGCCATTGATGACCAAATGTAGCCAATTCAAAACTATTACACACCCACCAAGTCAATTGCCAAAAATCAAAGTATGAGAAGAACAAAACAGAAGAAAAATTCAAACAGAAGGAAAATTCAAATAAGTGGGATGTGAATGATCAGGAAAGTGATCTAATATATGCGAGAACCAAACATTGAAATGTTAGACAACAATGATTCTACATTGAAATCTAATAATGGCTTTGAAGAAAAAGAACTCGGACACTTATGGGGAGTTTGCTGAAAAATTGATACTGAAAAATGCAATCAAGAGAATTAAAGAGCACTTGCGTTTTAATGCTCATAAATGTGATGTTTTTTAAAATTGAAATTTGAAAATCTTAATTGGGATCTAAATTAACGTAAAAGGATTTTTTTGTTTTGGCTGTTACGTAAAAAGTAATTAGAAAGGTCAACTTACTCATTATTACCGTAAATATTTTATTACGTTTCATTCATTCCACAAAATACAAATCATGCCTTAATTAATTACATATTTACTAACCTAAAAGAATTATTTCAAACATTCAAAGAAAATTTGCTTAATTAATTACATTGGCCAATCAATGGAATACATATACAGTTAAATCAATGAAAATTATGGAATACAAATTGCCATTTCCAAAATCATTAGAATACATATACAGCTCAATGCCGTTTCCAAAATCCATTGGCCAATCAAAGTCATATAGTTTTAGCCTAAACCGTTTAGGTGATGACTTTCCAAAATCATTGTATCATCCTTTCCATATTTTTGGCTAACTAGATAGAAGGTAGGAATTATATTTGTATCATCCTTTCCAAATATATCGTTAATCCTTCTACCATGTAATCTCAGCCGTTGAAAAAATGTGTATCGATCCTAAAGTCCAAAATAGAAGGAAATTTAGGGGATTCAAAAACTTTCCTGTCATATTATATAGATTTTTAAGTTATTAGTACCAAAACAAAAAGGGAAATTACTGATCCTGCTAAAATAGATTTGGATTGTCATGAAGTTAAAAACAAAAACTAGAAAGAGAAAAAGTTACTCCCCACAAAGTATTTCCAGATGAGTTGGATGAGGTTTCCGCCTCCATTGTGGGCTCTACAGTGCTTTTATTGCAAAAAGCTAAAAACTGTTAATCTTGTAAAGTCTGTAAAATAGTGTATTCACGTCAAAAATTAACCTGATCGGATATTCACATAGATAAGTATATTAAAAATTGAATTTTGATTTATAAAATAGACTGTCATGGACATTTCAACTTAAAAACTATCGACAAAATTCAGACCGTCCATTTTATAAACCAAAATTCTATTTTTGATATACGTATATAGATGTCTGATAAAGCTAATTTTTTGTGTGGATATACTATTTTGCGGGCTCTACAAGATGACCGGTTCAAATTTCTGCAATGAACACATAGTAGGGCCCATAAATGACGATGGGTCTGGACAGAACTTATTGTGAGATGCGGATGCTATACACATCTATATAATAAGATAGGACTGGGTTTGAATCCAAAAGACAACCAACGCTCAGATTTGTCTCTTCTATAAATCTACACCCTCCATTCTGCAATGGTAGGCCTGTAAATACTTAATATTTTCTGAGCATCTCCCAATCAAACCCTCCCCATCTAATTTGGAAATTTGATTTCCCCTTATCTCTCTCTCTCTCTCTCTCTCCATGCATGATTTTTTTTTTGGGATCAAAATTTGGTGCATTATTACCGTAACTACAAAGCAAATTTTGGTGCATGATTTCCTCATATTTTGCTGAGATTCGGTCTCTTCTTTCCTTCTCACCCTTAATAATCCAACGGCCAGGATTTCTTTTAGGATTCGAAATCTCACCCAAACACTAAATATGGTTAGTTTGCTGCCATTAATTCATCAATTATGGGCACAGCCAAAAAAGAAAAAGAAGAAGCAGCGGTAGATCAGTTTTGTTCTCTCATTTCAAATTTCAAACACTTTGTTCACGCTTCTCTCTCTCTATTCAAGGAATATGCAGTGCGAAAACTCCTTTCTTCAATCTCCAACCACTCTTTGGTGAGTTATTTCCTCCCACTGTTTTTCTTTTTTCACATATTGCTATTATTGTGTTTGATCCTTGAGTTGAACCGTACTTTTTATTTATATAGGATTTGAAGATCTACTCTGTGTTTTGTTTATTGCTTTCAATATTTTTCTTTTCTCTTTCCCGTTTTGGTTTTGTAATGGTAAGAGGATGAATGAGTCCAATTGTTGAATCGCGCCATGACGCAGAATAGGGGATCTTTTCCAGTTTGGCGATATCACAATAATTACGAGCATCAATAATGTAAGCAAGGTATTTCTCCAATTTTTTCAATAATCTCTCTCTCTCTCTCTCTCTCTCTCTCTCTCTCTCTCTCTCTCTCTCTC
>BPLS01000540.1:594932-618699 GCA_019656275.1 Rhododendron kiyosumense
ATTTTTTTGTTTGTTTCATTTGCCTTCTTTTGCTTCAACAAGTTGTGGCTTGGTGGGCAAACTAATGTCAAATGATGGGGTGATGAGCACCTAATTGTGAGGTCATGTGGGATTTGGTAAGAGCTTGATATAGCAGAATATGAGATTTGATTGGAAATTCAAATGTTCTGTTTAGCTGAATAATGAACTCTCTGTGGGTTAGTGATTAAAGCCATTAGGTTCTTTGAATCATACATAAATTTGCTACTCTCGCATTTTTTGTATTTTCAGAGCATGAGTTCTAAGAGTTTCATACTTCCATTTCTTCAAGTTTCTACGACTTTTTCTTAACTTAAAACTTCCATATCAGTGGCAAGATTTTAAGCTACTACCAAGGTTAAAATTAACTCAAATGTGTTTTTGGGCCGAAGTGGGAGACATGATTGTGGTTGGCTTGACAGATACTTTGTCCATTACTTATGAAAGAAAAGCTTATTTCCGGATTCTTTGCTTAGTTTCTTTCTGTTTTCTCTTCATTTGAGCATAGAACAAGATGTTTACCTAATTAAAGAAGGGGCAGATCCTGAAGCAAAGCACTGCACCGCAAATAGAACAACACTTGCTAAGGGATACAACGGTAAGATGCAATAATTAATATAGTTTGCTGTCTATTAATAATACAACCTTCAATTTAGATTTACACAACTGAATAGTTTGCTGTCGATTTATAGACATAACCTCTACAGGAAATAAATGTCGGGGTTTCCCTTGAAGAGTATTGTGCCAACATTGTAAACAATGTACGTAATCGTGATGTATTACTTATGCATGTCGTTTAAGTTATAATTATTTTAATCAGCTTTAGTAATTTTCCAAATACACTATTCAGGACATACGAATGTCGCACACAATTGCTCAAACCAGGCATAAGTCAAGTTATGCGGATAAGGGGAAAGGGCTTCTCCCCTATGCTAAGGAAAAACAAACTTCTTTGGTAATATTACTGCACATTCCTTTTTGTCTCTTTCAAAGAAAGTATGGGTGTAGGGTACTTGGAGTTTAAACAAATTTGAAATTTTGGGCAATAATTCATATAGGTAGAACCACTTCGAGAAAGGAATGTTGGAGTTGCAATCCTTGAAGAGCGGAATGTGAACATCATGCTTATTCGTGAGGTACGTACTTCCAACACTATCTATATAAAGATCATGAAAATAACAATCAAACATCAATAGAAATTTCAGAAAAAATAGCTTGACATGGATTGTTGGTATTTAGGTACCCAATGGTAGTATTATATCCAAAAAATCAGTGGCCCAACGTGCACGACTTTTGTATTAAAAGTTGATTGGTCAGAAGAGTGTTGGCACATTTTCAAAGGTAATAAAACAATTAAAATTATTGTAGGGGTGATAAGTTGTCATTTTGATTTAATTGCCAATTCCTATTTATTTGCAATGAATTTAACAATTCTTAATCTTATTTATGCAAGGAAGTCGAGAACTGGCAAAGAGACATTGGATTCGTCGTGATGAGAGTTTTGTCAAGACATTGAAAATTCAATAATGACAATTTATTTGTTAGGTTAAGTTTTACAATAATATATTTGGTTTGACATAGTTAATTTTTATTACGTGTTGGTGATTTATAGATTTTGAAAATTTATGAAAAACTTGAATATTATTTGCACCTCGAATTGTCCTGCACATATACCAAAATTTAATTTGTTCCTACCCAATTTTTTCTGCCTTTGCTCATTGTTCGACCAATAGCTTTAGTTGTCTTCAAAGTGTACGCCGTGCCTTCAGGCACGGGCATTCGCTAGTACTCCTATATATTTGGAAGGAAATTTTTGTCATTTATGGGGTGTTTCCGCTAACAAAGAAATCCTAAAAACTTAACGCATTTTACCATCTCATCTCTACTAACAAAAAAAATTTCAGTATTTTACCATCTTGTTTTCACTAACAAAAAAGTTGTCAAAAAAAAACTTGCTACAGCAACTCTGCTCACAAAACCATCAACAACTTATTTACTACCGAAAACACCTATCAACTTTTCAACCATAAATAAAAATTTACAAAAACTAATTTCGCGTATTTATCTTTGTTTGCATTGCTAAATTGAGTCATGACTTTGATTATTGATTTTAAATCCTTTTCCTTCCTTTTTCTTTCTCAAAACACTAGTCGTCCCAAATATTTTTTCTACTCCGTTTCCCTTCCCCAAGGGTTTCTCTACCTTTCTACGGCGGTGGAAGAGGAAGATTATGGTACTAGTTCTAAATTGTTTTTTCTATACTTTAGAATTTGTTTTGTTTTTTCACCGGCTCTTCAAATCAACGACTTAATTTCTGGTTTGTGAGGGTTATATGTCTCATTTTTTGAGAGTAGTTTTCTTTTGTGGACGAATGTTTCATTTACAGATTGGGTTTTTTCATACTCATGGTTAGTTTCTTCCATACTTTATATAATTTGTTTTATTTTTCTCTCATTTCTTCACAATGACATTCGTGCCAATAATGGTATAACCCTCCATAATGTCTTTGGTGGGGTAACTTGTTGTGGCTTGTCAGATCTGTAACTTTGGGAGTTCATTGGTGCATTCATTTCTGGGTCGGAATTCATCTAATTGTTTGGGTACTTGTTATCTCCCATTTTTGGTTAGCACTTTATTCTTTTGAGAATGCTAAATCTATGTATGAAATTTTGATAGAATGTTCGTTGTTGCTTGGGTTGGGATGCAAAGAAATCAACTGTCTTGTGTATTAATATTTTTTTTTTACATTAATTAGATGATTAGTTTGGCTTTGTCCGAAATAGTTGTAATGATTTCCTTCGTGTAAGTGTAGTTGGACTTTTATCAATAGTATATAATTTTACTTGTTAACAAGAATTTTAAAAAGAAAAAACCCTACTAATGACATCTTGCAGTACACATTAAGTAAATCATGACTAAACGATAATCTCCTTGAGCCACACCCTAAGCTACACACATAAGTGATACTTTATCTAATCATGATAGCTACCCAAGAAAGTGCTTTCAAGAGATAATCATGATCCTAATTGCTTTCTAACCTAGATATAATCTTCATCTACTAGGATGATGATACAAAATCATCAACTCAATTTGTGCACTTTTGCAAAATTCGTGACACAATACTTGTAAAAAACAGATCCAAGATTAGTAAATCTAAATATTGGGCCCCACCACTTAGGCAACCATCAATGGAAATTGAGAAGGAATACCACATGATGGCAGCACTCATTATCCACTCATGCATCAAATTAGGCCCATTATTGGCTGATAGACAAGGCAAAAATCCTCAAGAATTAACAAATCAACTAGAAGATCTCAGGAATTCAATGCGACCTACCAAAGGAGGATATAAAAAAACGGATTTGGGAGATTTGATTTTTTCAGTATAATCCAAGTAGGCCTTAAACAATTCTACCAAGATCTATGCCTCGTATCCAACACAAATGTAGAAGTACCCAATTACGAGGAATCAGCTCATTATCTTTCTTTCCTTTTTTCTATGTCTTTTACCTAAGATTCAAGTATATAATAAGTCGACAAAGTCTTCCGGAGTGGTGGCACGCTTGCGGTGTCATACCCCACAACATAGGTTCAAGTCATGGCACAGGTTCCGGTCGTGGTCCCCCTTTACTCATTATCAGACTTTAAGTTTTGGGCAATGTCCATTTTGTGCATTTCATTCTGTGTAATTCGGTTCGAGTTAGGACAAGTTTGTGGACCATTATTACCAGCCAGCCCAAGATTGTCAACCCCCTTACCCAGAGATGGCCCTTATCAGGAAAAACAGAAGTATGATTATTGACCTCTCTAAAAGAACACCAATAAAAAGAAGTATGATTACCCAGAGATGGCCCATATCAGGAACCAAAAAGAAGTATGATTATCAGTAAAACACTGGTTGTTACCATTGAGGATTTGCATGCATAATTTTGAAAAGTAAGGCCCGAAAAAGTAGACTGTATGATTTTGGTTTGTCTTGAAAAGCTAGGCCCTTAAAAAGATCCCTTCCGCTTAAATTTCTCATGAAAAAATGTGTGCATATCTTTATGCGCGATGAAAGTCACAAGAAACCATAAGTTCAGTAGTTCACAATTCAGATTGAAGCGGCAGAAATGGAAAGAAAACAGAAATATGCTCAAGGAGTCATATAAAGCTGAGAGAGAAATTCGCGACGGTTGCTTAGGAGCATTGAAAAAGTGTTGCATAGCTTCAAACCAATAGACACCAAAAGTGTTTCTAAAATGAGTTCAGATTAACATCCAATCTTCCAAGAAAGAGGCAAAATATTCAATGCGAGCACAAATTAGAAGAAGGAACATTGAAGACAGCAATTAGCCTTCCAGATTGCTGAAATATGAAAACAAAAACATGAAACTGTAGAATCGTTTTAGCTTCAGCATTCATCGTAACTGCATCCAAGTTACTTCCAAGAAGACAATGAATAAATATAGCTGTCATAATAACTCGTCTAGTACGGAGTATCAGATAGAATCTACTTGCAAAGTCGCTGCTAATAACTCACAATGATTTGTCATGAATAATATCGCCTTGCCACATAAGTGAGTCTCGACCTCCGGCTTTTGACAGGTGCAGACAAGTTTCCACCTATATTAGCCGTCTTGAATCTCATTCTTTTGTACTCTCTTGACCTAATTACCGCTTGCATGACACTTACATCCTCACGGATCTCATGGCTTGAAAGAGCCGCTAGACTTGGAAGCACGTCTCTCTGAAAATCTTTTAGCCTCCTCCCTCTTTTCAACTGAATTCCAAAATCCTTTTTATCAATTTCGTTTACTTCGAAGTGTTTTGATGAAACACAGTAGTCCTCGGCGCTGTTTTCTGTTAGTTTCAGCACAATTGACTCGTAAGAATCTATGGAATGTTGCGGCATATCCCTCTCTTCATCTTCATTCCCATTTGATCCTGCCTTGGCACTATAATCTTGATTACTAGTTGAACTTTTCATCGAGAAATGGATAAGAGATTCAGCTGCATTTTGGATCAGAATATCTTCTGCTGCTGATTCCTCTTTCTTCTCGTTGCAGCATTGATGTTTCAGTTCACTGCTGTCAGATGATCTTAAGTCCTGCTCACCTGATTGAGACGACTGAGATCTTCGGAACTGATTCAAAAGTGAAATATTTGATCCTTCAAAATCAGTTCCAGATTGCATGGTCTTTGCGCCACTTGAACTATCATCAGTAATGCAATCAAAGATGCATGAAGGAAGAGATTTTTTGGTATTTGCATCTTCAACTCTACTTCCATATGTACATGAACTAGGAAGCACTATATCTTCACGTATCTCAGTTACTTCTTCTGTTATAACATTTGTGTAATTTCTTTTTGGAAATTTCAACAGTGAGTCTGTATTTCCAATCTCATTGTTCCTATGGTCACAGTTTAGGTACTCACAATTTTCTGATGTTGGTTCTGACATGGACTTGAGAGCTATAGAGCAAGCTTCAGTTCGATTGATTCCTTTAATTGAGGCACAATCAGCCCAGTATTGTGAATGACTGTTTCTGCTCACAGGAACAAGCAAGGTGGGATTGGCAGCAATATCTTGCTGAAGAATAGTAGAAGACTCATTGAGGCAATTAAGATTTGGCTTTCCCCAATTAGTTGCAGCAGGACAAGTGTTCTCACACAACTTGCCAATTAGTCCATCAAAAGCACCCGATGGGCCATCCATTGAAAGACATGAAGATGCCACCACAGAATCTTCCAAGTAAGAGGAGTCATCAAGTTGAACTATGTTAAGGTCCAAGTCGAATGCTTTAGAACAAGTTAATGGTGTCCCTATGCTGTTCCGTGCAACATCAACATTTCGTTCTTTTAATCCTGCTCAGAAGAACAAAACAAAAACATAACTTGATCAGTAACCAAGCATAATCTTTATTTGCATTTTGCACGACGCAATTATACATCTTTATGCTGGAAGCATTTGAATATATCAAACCTTGATTGAAGGAGTCTGGTCCCTCACAGCTTTCACTACTATCTACAGTAGAGCAACTCAATGTAAGCCCAGAAGATAAATCTTTCTTCATGCTAGTTTTTCTGGAGACATGGTTTGACTCGACAGGAACTCGCAAGTTATGCTTATCTTTAGTGATCGGTGCAGCACAGCATGGAGTTGATAAAGATTTAGTGTCCGTACAGGATGCCATGTTGGCTGATTCCTCCAAGTTAATAACATGATGGGAGGTGGACTGAGTAATTTTCTCATGCCAAGTACTGTTGTTGATGCCCACTTTTCCAGTGTCCCCTCCAAGGCTCATGGTGAGTTTCACCTCCTCCGAAAAAGATACAGTATCGTCATCAAATGGATGGTTTGATTCTGTGGATTTCCTCAAATTCCAAACATTTCTTTCCTGTAAAAGGCCCATGCCAACGTGATTGACAAGCTGATCACCGGGAAGTTGAAGATCAAAAGACCTCTGCTGAAGTTTAGAGTAGTCACTGTTCTCTCCAAGAAAATCCTTGTTTGCATATCGTGTTGATTCCAGCTGAATAGCATGTTAAACACAATATCAGAAACTACACGTGTTGATTGGTTGTACGCAAGAATTACACCCGTAATAAACTAGTAATGTATCTAACTGCACCATGCTTATATCGGGAGTGAGTTGCATGACATTAATGTACATCAAATCCAGCAAAGCGAAAGCCGCTCATATCCCTTTCGATATCAAGTCATTAGGTCCCATTTGGACCTAGAGTCCACTAGATATGGTCAATGCCAACTTCTCTAAGCCATACCATGAATCCATAAGTATAGTCCCAAAACAGCAGGAAGCATTCCACATTGTAACCACACTTCAATTATCAAAAGAACATCCCCACGGAAATAACTAGGGAAAGAGAACTAGGCAAAAGATTCCATTCATTGCATCGTAGTAAATTAGAAGTTATGGTAATTTACCGTGGGACTCCTGGAAAATGAGAAGTCATGATAATTCACCATGGAACAGTTGGAAAATGATTTATCTTTTGGCTGAGCTGAATATCGTATAGGATTGGTGAATGGACCTAAGGCTGATTCTTTGCTCATTTTCCACAAATTGTATCCATTGAGCTCTTTCCAAATGGAGTCCTCCATCAAGGATTTTTGCATCCTATGAAGACGGTGGAGTTCATGGACCTGAATGAAAATAAGTAGCACAAAAATCAATGCATAGCACAAAATCCATGCTTTATTCATGAATAGTCTACACTTTATCATTCAGCAGAAGCAATATTTTGGAAGAGATATCTAAGACCAGCAAGACAAAAAGACTTCTGATTTTACACCACTGGCTATAGAGATAGCCCAACAAAGAGCCAAAGGCCTTGGTCCAATTTAAAGGAGGCCCTTTAGAATAAAAAATAAAAATCAAGAAGACGAAACGTTGCCAATTGGTGACGCAAAAAGGCTCTATGAAGTTGAATGGAAATTAAAAATTATTGGGAAACCGTCCACAAACCTGCTTTCTGAATATAACCTCCTGGCTGAGCATTGTCTGCTTTAAAACCTCTTTTAGAGAACTGGCATATCCCGGCATTGAGTTCAAATTGAAATCTTCTATAATTGACATTTTGGTACCCGACTCCCCGTGAAAATTGGAATTTATCACCACCAAATATTAATCCTTCATCCTTGGGAGTAACAGGACCTTCAACACTGTGCTGTAGGCCCTGTCCCTGCGCTAAATTTCCCAGGGAAAGCCAGTTATGAGAAAGAAAATGTCAATAAACTTGAGATCATCTAATCTATTAGATACTTAACAAAGCATTGTAAATGATTTCCTATCACATCAACGGATTTAGAATCAACAAATGGCATGTAGTTCAGTACAAAAAATACATCATTTGGATAACTGGAGTTCTAATTAACCTAAAGCTACAAAAACGTTTTCATGTTTTTCAAGGCGGGATTTCCTTTCGGGTGTCGTTCGTTATTTTATAGAAAACATTTAGTTTTCTTATGCAACTTGTGTATTCATCAACTTTCATTTACTTCTCACCAAAAATTGTACTAATTGGTCAAAACCCAAACTAAATGCCTCTAGAAGTTGACCCCCATCCTTTTTGTGTTTTGGCCACCACCTTTACAACAATCATTTTAGTAAAATCAGAAAAGACTAAAAAAATAAACAGTGAACATTCAGCCGGCAGACAAAAGATAAGAAAATGTTATATTCCTTCTTACCAGTATTAGCAGCATTTGTTGGCACAATCACACCCAACAAGAAGACCTAATGTGATTATGACTCATCGAAAATACCGACAGTGACATTTTGAACTAATGAGCTAAAAAGACAAGAGTTTGTGGTTTGAAACAAGAGGATCTGTGGTTTGAAACAAGAGGATCCATAATTTTGTTAGTGCATCATCGACTTGTCAATTTTATTCCCATTTGAGCGTAAAACAGTACTTGTAAACGTATGTTCAAAAAGTTCAACGTATTTTTTTCAATTAAATTGTCTAGCTTTTCTTCCGCAAAGTTGTGTCTAGCATAAACATCAATTTTGAAGACTACGTGATAACTCGAAAAACAAGGCCAAGCACATGAAAACCCTTTCTCGGTTCTGTTACCAATAAATAAATAAAGGAAGAGGATAAAATAAAAGACTAAAAGCAATTCCTAGTAAAATGGTTGTCTTTACCAAATGATAAATCTTGAGTTTATAGGTCCAAATTTCAATACTTCTTGTATGTATGATCCCTATGCCTGTAGACAAAATGAAGACTTGGACTTGTGGGCCTAAGAATGCAAATCTTAGCTCTTTGACAACGTTTTGTTTACTGTTTTATGTTTTTACACGGTTGCAATTCTGATCAGCAATTTGGGATCGGTCAATCTAAAGACATGGTCAAAAGGCTCGAAATGGCTTCAAAATCTCGTAAACTATGTGTGAATCTTTCTTCCCATTTGTTCAGCCTAACAAGCCCCATTTGAAAAATAGCAGACCAATTGCAACGGAAGTAAACACCGTTCGTCGCCAATCCGGGACTAGAATTCCATGACTACAAATGGGTTCTCTGTATGACTAAACAGTACCTCAAATAGGAACAAAAGATTGTACAAACTACAGAGACAGAACCCTAAGGGGTTGGCCGGGTGGTCTTGAGTTGGACAGTTTGCCCCTTGCTAAGGTTGAAATAGCTGTAGGAAGGGCTATAAGGAATAGTGTGCCTGCAAGCTGGCCCGGGCACCTTCCATCACCCACAAAAAACCTACAGAGACAGTATGTGGACCTGCGGATCAAAAAAAAAAAAAAGTATGTGGACCTAGCATGTTCTCCTATGCACCTTATTTTCGGGAGACTTTTGCTCTCGGATCTGTAAATCGAAATTTGTGCCTTCGTTTGGGAAAGAAAATAAATGAGATACTAAGAAACATTGATTTTACGTTGTTTGGCTGGCGAGAAAGCTGAGGAAAAGAAAAGAGCACAGATTTCGGATTCTGCTTTTGGGCTTTTTAGAAAGAGGGGGAAAAAAAAAAAACCCAACCCCAAACTCGGTTCCCTCGTGTCAAACACGGACAAAATTCTAAATTTCAGAAATTACTTTTCTTTCTTCCTCGCATTTTCTCGGAAACCAAACGGTGGTCTTAACCCTTTTGTCGGGTTCATTAACCAGATAAGTTGTACCTATAATCAGCATAATCCGATGATAAAAATCACAAAAAATGAAGAAAAAGAAAAAGAAAAAAAGAATAGGCCGTTGCTTCAGTCCGACGAAATGTGCATATACAGACACATACATAACATGCTTGTAATATACATACATACATAGAGAGAGAGAGAGAGAGAGAGTACCAGGAGGGAGGGAGAGAGAGAAGAAAGAGATGAAGCATTAACCCATCAAGAATAAGCTGTTGCTTCCGGAGGCTACTGCTTTATGATAACTGATGAAGATGGGAAACTGAGGAGCGATTGGTATCATTATCAAAGTGGTCATTTTTGCGCGATCCGAGAGGATCCTTGTAAATGCTTTCAACTTCCAAGATTGTATATGTGCAAACATATGCATACAGAGAGAGAGAGAGAGAGAGAGAGAGAGTCAGATTTCTGGGACGGCCGCAAGGGACAACAGAGATATGAGCAGGGAACTGTACTACTCTTTTCTTTTCTTTTTTCTAAAAAGCGATACTCTCTGTTGGTGGAAGGAGTATTACTAATGTGCGCAGTAGGGTGTGTACACGCCTATTATGATTTTTACTGTATGATGTTGAAAGCTGTGCCTTGTTTGTCCTTTTTTTTTTTTTTGGTGTGTGATCCATAAGGGTTTTTTTTTTGGATAAATGCATCGGCAAAGACGCAACGATTCAAACACAACAGTTTCACAATTCCTCACATATATGTGAGGCCCACACGTAGCAGTCTGTGTGGGACAATGCTACTCACACAATGATCTAAACACAATAACTTACACAACCTCTCACATACATGTGAGGCCCGCACATAGTAGTGTGTGTGGAGCCCACATGTACTGAGAGGTTGTGTAAATTGTTGTGTTTGGATTGTTGTATGAGTATCATTTTTGGTCCGTGTGAGCCCTACATGTATGTGAGGGATTGTGAATGATGTTGTACAATCCAAACACAAAATCATTCACAAATTCTCACATACATGTGTGGCCCACATCAACAAATCCAGGAATATACCCTAGTGAGACACCTGTTAATCATAATAACGAAAAGTTTAATTTTTTTAGTCAACCATAATAAAATCGTACAAAATTAAAGTATGCATTACTAATTAAAAAAGTTTATAACGTATACTTTAATTTAAATAAGGTAACAATGAGCATAAAATCTCAGATATTTTAAATAATCATTAACAAATTTAAAATGATCGAGCTCGTTTTGTTAATAACCTTATTTTAAAATATTTCACCTAGACGGTTAAAAATGAAAAGAGAACATCTCATAACTAATTCTATATATGTATTTTTAAGATATATATAATTGTGAAGGTTTATATATTAGCACACTTCATAATTATATTAATTTATACATAAATATTTTAATTTCGAATGGAGACACATGCCTCCGTGTGGATCCATCCTTGATGGCCCACATTGCTGTAGCATTATTCTGCGTCTGGGTTGTTAACCACGTACCGAACAGTATACCATTTTCTCTGTTGACGCAACACTTTTCGGTTTGTGCCTAATTGGTACCTTTGCATTTACAGTTAAATTCTTTATATAGTTAGTAGAGAAGTAAATAAAATTATAACCCTTTGATATATCTTAACATTACTTTTACGAGCAAACTAACATGATTAATTTACGTTTGACCAAAAAACAAAACTAACATGATTAATATGGACTAAAATGTTTTGTTTAGGGAAAATGCTAAAAACTGGTAAGCAAGTTGTCATTAAAGTTAAAAAAAATGCATATTGAGAAGTGTATAAAAATATGTGAAAAATGTAAAAAGTGTATTGAAGTGTGGTTTTTTTCTTTCTTTTGTCTTTTTCTTTGTTTATTGACAGCCCACTACTCTCAATAGTACAACCATTTGTTTAATTATCTTAAAATTCTAAATGTATTTCAAGAAAAAAAACTAGTATTATTATTTTGGTTGAAATTCTAATATATTGGTCATTATAAAGCACCAATCTACGTGTTTTATTTACTGTCAGTATCAAGGCCAGCCCAGGATATTTGGATGTCTTAGGTCAAATGATGAAATAGTGTCCTATATAAATTTTATAATTTAAAAATAATAAACAAAAATGTGGAGCCCCACGACAGCAGTCTCGTAGACCTTGACCTTAGGCCGGCCCTGATCGATATAGTACGTGATTGACAACACAACTTTACATAACTGCTTTGCACAACTCATAGGAGTACAGTACCAAAAAACGCCTATTAATTTGTCATCATTAAATTAAACTACAATTTTTAGCACTTGACTCATTTACTAAGAGCCCGTTCCAGAATACCTTTTTAAAAAATAAGTACTTATTTCACATTTTCAAACTCAAAAATAATATAAATGAAAATTAATTTTTTGATTTTTTTGGGGTACCGTATAAAAGATCTCATCGAGATTTTTCAAATAAGATCCATATTGCATATTTTTAGATTTCATTGAGTCCATTATTTTTGAACTTGAAATTGCCTTCTTAAAAAATAAGTACTTAAAACTCGTTCCGGAACGGGGCCTATTTGAAGGTTGCTTTTCCTCACCTAGCTCATATAGATCATGTTTTGGTAAGGTTCTTATTTTTTAACTATTTATTTTATATTTTATGAGACATATCATTCTTTCACAATGCATCACATTTAATTCAAAGAATAAATATTTATTTAAAAAATTCAAATAAATACTTATTTTCCTTTGCGAAACGGGGCTTATAATCTTTTGCTAGAAGTTTACATCTCGCTCTTAATTTACACTTTATGTTGTTGACTTTATTCCTTACTCTCACGAATTATAGTAATTAGGATTGTTTTTACACTCTCACCCTTACTTTCCCTCACGCTTGTGGTCATACGTGCATATTATGTGACTTAGGTTCTATGGTCATAATGTTAGTTCGCGCGTTGTTAAGGGATTAACTTGATTTGGCTAACTAAATTCTCAAATCAAATTGTTTACTCTATTTCACTTCAACTTTGCTAGTACCACATACACATACAAATTCTAATACACACACTCAGAAAGTGGGTGGACCCACACCACACTCGACCCATATACAAACACTTTATACACACAAACCCACAATGACCATCGTGGAACAACAATATCAGTTTGTGATTTAACTATAATACTCTCCTCTCCGGATTTAATAGTCATTTTTTAGAGTTCGTGTCATTTTTCAATCGATTGTATCTTTCAATTTATAATGTTTTACTTTATTTCGAAAATATTGTATTATAGAATTAATAGAGATCTATCAAACAAAATCTATATTCAATATAAAATTCATTACGGATTTAAAGATATAACCCGTTTTTTAGCCGGTTAAAATAAAACTAGGGACAATTAAATCCGGACGGAGGGAGTACATCAATAAAACACCAGCACTCTACATCATTTATAAATTATTTTTGTTTCTGCCGTATGTATTTCTTCACCTTCATTATTTTGTTTGTTCAAAATTTATGTAAAGTTGTGGAATTATATTTTATTTCTTAACATCTATTTATTTTTTCGCACAAGGAAAAGATAATTTTGTAAAATACATGTGTAATTACTCCCAAAAAATGTATTTGGATATTGAAAGAGTGTAAAAATCAATTCGTCTTCTTATTTTGTTTTGTCAGTATATAGTGGAAACATTTATAATTACGATGTATGACTTTTTCAGTCGTTTTCTTTTTTCCCCCTTTTCCTGTGTGCGTTTTTGTTTTTCATGTATTGTTTTTGGGCTGGTGGATTGGATAGGTGCTTTGCTTTCAATTGGGGGTTGGGGGGGACCAATATTGGCCTTTTCATCAATGACGAGAGCTCACCATTTCTACTACTGTAGTAAAGTAAAGAGTAGACGTCTCATGTTCAGATCTCCATGCCAGCATACTTGTTTGGAGGAGGCCAGAAAGGATTATCATAGTCTATTCTAATATATAAAGTGTGAGCGGTAAAAATTTTCCTTTAAGATTGACTCACATTTTTCATTTTATTTCGTTAAAAGTCCTTGTTCTTTTTTACAAAGAATTGGCTTCTTGAATTCCTTAATAATAAACATATTTTTCTCAAAATTTTACGTGTGTTTTAACTAAACTAGATGCTGGGTTACACGCGATGCGTGTGTGAGTCATTTTGATCAAACATTCAATGTTGATAAAGTCGGAAATTATTGTACATATTTGATTGTGCCTCGGGCCTCAAATAATATCATATGTTGTATTGTTTGTCTAAACCTTCATCTGATAGCAAATTAAACTCCATCATGAATCTATTTAATAATTTGAGTCGTTCATCTTCTTGACATTGTTGTGTGAATTATTTTATATTTAAGAAATAAATTTGATTGAACATTGGACAAATGGGACAAATACTCGATCAAATCATGTTTATAATTGTTTTGGAATAATTTACAGTCAGACTTTGATCTTAAAATTATTCGTAAGACAAATATTAGTAGTTCAAATGTGTTATCAATGTCGGTTTAGTAATTTTTTTTTTTAATAATATGAAAATGACGCCAGTATCAATATCTATGTAGTGGGTCAAACCGGAGTGGGCTTTAGGCCTGGCGAATGGACAGCCCACAACTCAGTTAGCTCGTGGGTCGAATTGAATCACAATAGGCCTGACAGCTTATATGGGCTTAGAGGCCCATAAACTCGTGTGTCCGAGTTCATGAAGCGGTGGGTGGGGGTGGTGATTGATCTGGTCCTCTCAAAACAAATTGGGAAAATGACGGCCGAAGATATGCAGAGAACATTTGTTAATACTGAAAATATTCTTGACGGGTATTAATTATCAAAACATGTCCTGAACCGTCAGTTTTCCAAACAAATTTCAAACTCGGATATGGACTTGAGCTCCTCTTCCTGACGTAGATTCTGCCGGATAAGGAACCACCATTAGTGCTTGATCGACCAGTGATGGCCGGGAGGCACTCTAATGATTAAGTAAGCCCTTGCTCGAATAGATAAAAGTACATAGCTCTTCGGTGGATAGTAATGACGTACCTCTTTTTGGAGTTAGCATACACTTCAAGAAAGCTGGTACTAGCACTAACCGCTTCATAGAGTTACGCCATGCAACACGCACCAAGTGCCATGTGACAGTCACGTGACTAAATTGATCCTCCAATATCTATCTTGATTCGGGTAGAGATTTCTTCAGTAGAGTTCGGCCCCCAATTTTGCGGATCGAAGCGCTGGAGCTTACGTGTGATATGCTCATCTCCATCCTTGCCCAACGCATACGGTTTAGCCCAAGCGCTCAACCCATTAGGATGTTGATCTGAGCATGTCGGGCTGATGGTTCAGCCTCGCTATGGAGCATTTGGCCCAATTGGCATGAAGGTTTGAGCAAATGCTTAGGGAAGATGACGGTCAAATTCGTGTTTTGATAATGAAGATTTGAGCAAATGTTTAGGGAGTATTCGTTAAGAGCATTTTCAGCATTAATAAATGTTCTCAGCATGTACTTGACGGGTATTAATTATCAAAACACGTTATGGACAACTTTTGAATGAAGGATGACCGATCATACAGATAGTCTTTTTTTAATTGTTAAGATTAAGATAAGATTAAATTACCTGAAATCTAAAGAATATACAACGGTGCCTGGGGTGTCAGATTCTCTCTTTGCATCAAGTATTTTGGCTTTGTTTAATTGGACGGTGGCGATGAATCACACGGTGGAGAACTCCAGACAAGAGGGGGGGGGGGGACACTAGCATCTTTCTAGCACGATTCCCTTCTTCCAGCTAATCACACACGGATCACGACCAAAACGACATCAATGACTACTGTATTATCCAAGAGCGTCGCCGTCATCGGCGCCGGCGCCGCCGGCCTAGTCGCCGCTCGCGAGCTCCGGCGAGAGGGCCACGAGGTGGTCGTCTTCGAGCGAGGAAACAAGGTCGGAGGCACGTGGGTCTACAACCCGACCACCGAATCCGACCCGCTCGGCATCGACCCGGCCCGGACTGTGGTCCACAGCAGCCTATACGCCTCGCTCCGGACCAACTTGTCCCGGGAGGTGATGGGTTTCCGGGAGTACCCGTTCGTGGCGAAGAACGGGGCCCACAGGGACCCGAGGAGGTTCCCGGGTCGCGGGGAGGTGTTGGAGTACTTGAACGATTATACGACCGAGTTTGGACTCGGTGAGTTGGTGCGGTTCGGTGCGGAGGTGAGGCGTGTGAGGTTGGAGGGTGGGAAGTGGAAGGTAAGTTCGACGGCGTGTGGGGAGCCGTTGGATGAAGTTTATGATGCTGTCGTTGTGTGTAATGGGCATTATACGGAGCCTCGAATAGCTGAGATTCCGGGTAATATTTTAATATATGTACCGCCTTTTCCGAAATTGATTTTCAATTTTCACACTCCAAAATTTACCATCTGGGTGGACTGGAGTGCAAATATCATATGGGTATGGATTTTAGCGCTCCCTCTCGGAGTGAGATGATAAATTTTTGAGTGCGAAAATCACTGTCCTTCGAGGACATGTGGTTTTCGGAATTTGGTTTTTCGGGTTTACGAGCGTCTTTACAGATTCTTCAAATATTGAAGGATGGGTTTTTACTTTTTATAATGCAATGCAATAGATTCTTAAAAAATGGCCCTTCAAATACTTAGAGCATAAAAGAGAGGAAAAACAAAAGGTTAGACACTAAAGCAAAGTTTGACAGTTGACGGGTGCTACTCATCCTCCAACATTGAATGGTGAAATAGCATTTGAGCCTTGTGCTATTTAATGTGTTTGAGGGGTTTGGTGGAGATGCTCTAAGGTTGCCTTAGAATGTAATGATGTTTTGGGTAGATAGGTTTATACTAGTTTTATCAAATGCTGAGCTAATACTAGTAGTATTTGCCGATGGACACTGTTGTTGGTCGGAACCAAGAAGCTACGATTCATGCCTTCATTGCCTCGGTAGTCACTTTATGATGTGAAAATTAAGTTTCTAGTGAATTTGTTAGCACTTTAAAGGGACCATCTGTACTTATTTAAAGAATCGTATCACCCCTTTCGGATGCAAAGTGGTACTCCGATTTGTGATTCAGATTTGTTAGACGCAAGGATTGAGGGAGGGGGGACCAGGGGTGGCTATGGCACCCCCAACTTTTATTGGAGTATGGAGTATCCCTAAAAGTTTTGAAAATTTCATCATATATGTACGCCCCCTGATATTTTGAACTGTTGGACTGATAATGAGGGATTAATCCCATAGCATGGGTAATTCCAATGGGAATAGAAGTGTGGGGATTACCAATAGCGGTGGATTACTTACCACACAAGATTATGTCACTCTTTGTTAGTTGGACCAATCAAACATATGTTAATTAGTAGTATTTTTTTTTTTTTATCATTCTGAACTCGTACATTACAGGCCTTGAGACATGGCCAGGACTTCAAATCCACAGCCACAATTACCGTGTTCCTGAGCCATTTCGAGATCAAGTATGTCTCAGTTTCACTTTCTTTTTATAGTTCAATATTTCTATATTGCATGACCAAGCATAATTACAATAATTATAACATTTTTGGGAATTTGTGTAATGAATCCAAGAATATTGGATAGACATCTCGGGGTGGAAAATGGTTTCATCCCCTTAGACAGGAAACTTGTACACGAGGGACCAATTCCACTGTTTAAGTTTTTGGGTGTTTACTAGGCCGCCTCACCATGTATCTCTATTTTTTTATTCCTGTCTCTGAAGCTCAAGGGTGTGAACTTTGGAGGCGAGACTCAGTTACGTTCCAATTGTGTGAGCTAAATAAAGTATGTTAGGTATGCAATATTGTGATTTGTTGATTTTTATGGTTTAGGGTGAAAAGATGAACAACTTATCATGAAATATGGTGTTAGTTAAGTATCTAGACACTAGGTTGGAGGAGCATTGGGAAGGGGATCATAATAGGGTACTCAGTCTGTCACTGTTACTTGTGAAATACGGGCTTCTTCAAGAATTTGGTCCACGTGGGGGTGTGGGAGACATATTATATGAGGTGTTGCAGCTGATATAGCATTCCGAGAATGATTTGCATTAGAAAAGCCAATCTCCTTTCCCTTAGATGCCAAAATCATGTTCCAATCTAGATTGATTTCTTTGACATATCCATACTTACTTGATGTGGATTAATGTAGTTAGATCTGGTCGTTTGGTATCATCCACGCACACATAGTGCATCAGGAACTCGTCTGCGTGTGAAATAGTGCAGTGAAATTCTGATTTGAGCAGACTTTTGCTCTATGTAAGGTGACTTTAATTGGTGGCAAGCTATGGAAATTAAGGAAGCCAACTTTGATGAAGCTAACACGGAACAATTCCTGTGTCTAACGATTGCCTTTGGGTTATACAATCAAGTTATTGTTTTCTATTGGTTTCACTTTCTCGTTTTGATATCAAGCATAGTTGTGAAGTGCACGATTCACAATTCAATTCACGATTCACACAAAAACGATACAAGTCAACAGGTGAATCAAGGTTTATAAAATCGGGGGTGAATCGTACGATCCGCGGCTTGACTCACGATTCACGCAAAACCTATAACGACCAGTGCCAGCTGACCTACTTACCCTTAGCCTAACCACGTGACTCAAAAAGTTAACCTCAGGTTATGCAGTAGCTGGTCGGAATCACTTATATACCACTTAACCATTTCTAAAGTTCCCGATGTGGGACTCACATTTCCTAAGATGGGTTCTCACAAAAACGGTACGAATCTACAGGTGAATCAAGGTTTGTCACAATTGTTGTACTCAACTAATCTATTTTGTCTTATATAAAAGTAAGAACATAAGATCATATACTGTTAAATGCGGAAAACCTTATTCCCATGTAAAATTTGTTAATCATTTGTTGATTGGTACATATTCCCATTTGGAGCATGTTAACTCTTTTTTCTTCATTCCTCTTAAACATTGAAAGAGTCATTCTAAAGATGTTTACAACTAAGATACATTATACTCATGAGTTGTCTATTTTGTTTCGGCTAAATTTTAATGTTTTGTTATAATATGACTATATGAGTCAGTATATGTGCTCAACGTCTTAAAATATTAAAACAGCAAATTGGTCTAAAGTCCAAAGGAAGAGGTCCCAAAATAGATTTAGTCCAGCTTAAGTTTCATTGATGTGTAAAGTCCATTAATGAAAATATTTTAGAGTTTAAAGTCTGTGAAAAGACCAAATTGCCTTTAATGAGACAAGGGCCTTGTTTGGCTAACACAAAAATGTCTTTTTTCATTTAAATGATCTTAAATGAGACAAGGGCCTTGTTTGGCTAACACAAAATATGTCTTTTTTCGTGTTTTTCGATCTTGTTGCACTTTCATAGGATACCCTAGGATTTTAGGCACTTTCATAGGGTACCCTAAGGTTTTAGGCACTTTTATAGGGTTTTAGCGGTTTAGGCACTTTCATAGGATACCCTAGGGTTTTAGGCACTTTCATATATAGGGTACCCTAGGGTTTTAGGCACTTTTATAAGGTTTTAGGATTCATTTTCCTATTATAGGGTTTTAGCGGTTTAGGCACTTTCATAGGGTACCTTAGGGTTTTAGGCACTTTCATATATAGGGTACCCTAAGATTTTAGGCACTTTTATAGGTTACCTTAGGGTTTTAGGCACTTTCAACGCCGGTCAACCTCGGTCAACGCCGGTCAACGCCGGCAACTTTGGGAGGGGTTATTTGTAAATCTTGGACAGAATGTCCTTTAGACTTTAAAGGAAAATATTTATGTCCTTGTCATGGTAAAAAACCTTATGGTATGTCCTCCTACTCAATTTACCCATATTAAAATTCTAATTTTCTAGATGGTAATTATACAAGGAGCTGTAAATATTGTTGAGGATAATTTACTGCATGGAAGTGTAATTTCACAAGACCGGAGCACAGCTCAAAGCTCCATATAAGTTACTTCCGTTCCTTTTAGACTACAAAGTTTTATTAAGCCTATGCTTTCATTTATAAGTTCTACATGCACAAATCCATTTTACTACAATATTTATTTTCCTATTATGTACAAGTGTCTTTCTTATTAGACCACAATCCCACATGATATCAATTAACCATAGAAAGCAAACTTCAATATTGATTTACACTAAAATTTTTGAACTTCATGTTGTATCTTTATTATGTAGGAGCATAGAAACATTTTTCAATATAGTTTTTGAAATTTGGATCAATCATTTCGATTCACAATTTGGAAATGGGTCAATTCGATTTGCGATTTGACAACCTTGAATTCTCAAATACTTGACTGTTCCCTCATGCTACACTCAGGTTGTAATTCTAATTGGGAGTTCTGCAAGTGCTGTTGATATCTGTAGAGACATTGCTGGAGTTGCGAAAGAAGTCCATGTTGCTTCTAGGTCGGTTACAGACGGAACAATGGAAAAGCTGCCTGGACATGATAACATGTGGCTTCATTCCATGGTAAAAGCGCTATTAACTCAGTAGAATTTAGGGGGATTATAAAGCCAACTGTATCACTTAAAGCAGAAGTCTGTGAAGGGTGAAATTGGTTGATCCGAAATGCTAATTTTCATTAATAAAATTGCAGATAGAAAGTGCTCATGGAGATGGTACTGTGGTATTCCGAGATGGCAGTGCAATCCGTGCTGATGTTATTCTGCACTGCACAGGGTGCGTGTCCTATTATTTAGGCCGCACTTTGGTTTACACTGAAGCTGCTAGGACTGCATTTGGATGATGGATTTTGGGTGGGATTTTATAGACGAAAATAATAAAGATGAAGAAAAAGAAGCTATAATGCAATATGATATCTTTGGTTTGCCTATCATGCACCTTTCCCTCGAAACAACCAACCACAAAAGCATAACCAAAACCCAGACTAGATGTTTCCAAAATGGAGGACATCAAACATAAACTGGAAGAAATTTGTGAGATGTTTACGTAATTGGTACGCGTTTTCCTTCTTTCTGTAGGTACAAGTATCATTTTGCTTTTCTTGATGTGAATGACACTGTGACTGTGGATGACAACCGTGTGGGGCCACTGTACAAGCAAGTTTTTCCGCCTCTCCTAGCCCCATTGCTTTCGTTTGTCGGGTTGCCATGGAAGGTCTTGACTCTTCCTTACATTGTTTACCCAGGTTTCCATGGGATTTCAAGTTGAACATATTTGGATGGTGACATAACGTGTTGGTTTTTCTTGATAATAGGTTGCCCCTTTCCCCATTTCTGAACTCCAGAGCAAGTGGATAGCGGGTGTTTTATCAGGTCGTTTATCGCTTCCATCATCAGACGAGATGATGGCTGATGTTGAAGCTTTTTACAGAACCTTGGACGCATCTGGCATCCCCAAGCACTACACTCATAACATCGGTGATTCTCAGGTATTGCTGTCTATCAAGGACTAAAATCTTGATGTTTCATGAAGGAAATATATCTCAAATCTCAATCAACATTGTGAATGTTGCTACATAGACACCGATCCATGCAAAATTGGCAAGGTATTTTATACTCCTTTGTTCAAGGGTTTCGGAAGTGAGGTAGGTTTGTGCATCCCAAAGTTTGTAGTCAAAACTAGAAAATCTAAATACTACAATTCTGTTTCATTGCAATCAGCTGCTTTGAAAGTTTGTTCTCCAATGTAAGGTGAATGAAAATCCATCTCTGTAGATGGACAATCCTGCTTCATTTCATGCACGTAGCAAACCAGAGATGTTATGCTATACCTTGACATACTCCACAGGCTAAGCTTATTAATTAGCATAAAAGGAGGATAATTGTATAGCCAGAAAATACAAAAATAGCTGAACAGTCATACTATTTGATATTTCTGCTTTGTTTCCTACAATGAGAGAACCTGAAAATACTGCTTATTTCCCCCTTAATATGCTTCAAATACTGTCGATTCTATTTTAACATTCTGCTCCCTTGCTTTGTTGTAGTTTGCAAATTCGCCATTCGTTAATACACTTTTTTGGCCACTCTTGTGGCAGTCCGACCATCCTAAACCAATATTTTTATTGGCACCTTTCGTGTTTTCATCCAAGTGTTGCCGATGTTATATTTGCCTATTCCTTGGCCTGCCCTAAATTACCGTCGTTTTGAATCATTAGTTCCTGCACAGAGATTTAGCAACTTGTAATGAATGTTCCGAACATTAAAGTTAATATGTTGAATGGTCTCTTTTGCAGTTTGAATACAATGATTGGCTTGCTGCTGAATGCGGGTGTCCACCTTCTGAAGAATGGAGAAAGCAAATGTATTCCAAGACTGACAAAAACAGGAAGGAGCGGCCGGAAACATACCGTGATGAGTGGGATGATGAGCACTTGGTTGCCCAAGCGCACGAGGACTTTGTCAATTGCAGTTCAGAAGGAAATGGGAACCTCTCTCAGTAACCGGAGCTCAGGCCCTCCTACAGCACAAGTTGTTGCAAGGAGCCACATTTTTTCCCTCCTTTCTATCCATTTCATCGGTTCTATCTTTATTGTGTGCTTTTTAGTTTCCTATCATTTCACTTGAAAAGCCTAGTTTGAATAAACTCAAATCAAAATAAATTAATTGTTTGGTTCAAAAAAAAAATTAATTAATTGTGTATGGGTCCGCGAGGTATGTGTGACTGCAAACTCATTTGTGGATTTGGAGTAAGAGTAAAGCTGAAAGAAAAAGAAAATCTTTCGCAAAAGGGGGGTGGGAATGGGAAAAAAGAAGGTGCACCAGCCGGGAATCGAACCCGGGTCTGTACCGTGGCAGGGTACTATTCTACCACTAGACCACTGGTGCTTCTGTTGACAAATGCTTCACATATAAAATCTTATACTATGTGTGGAAAATGGTTGACATAGTCCACTCCATGTGGGCCTTTCGGGATGTGATTTTTTCTTTTTGGGTGCTTATAAGAAAGAGAATAAATTCTCTCTGCCAGGCAGAAAAACTACACTTTTCCTCCAAACCGATGCAAACATGCCACATCATCGGCCAAACTTTTACTGATTAAAAAGTGGGCTGTGCCCCGGTAGATACGGCACGGTTTAAGTGCCAAAAATTATACTCCACGTCTTTATTAGAGCTCTCACTGAAAATCTTAGCGTCAAAAATTAATTATGACCCTTTAAGATAAAATAATCAAAAAAATATTATCTTCGCATTGATTTAAACGGATTGAAAATTTGAGCACTTAAATATGTGTTCTTCGTTTGGTTCTATGGTTCTCTTAGGACTCTTATTGAAAGTCTTAGAGACAAAAATTAATTATGATTCTTTAGAATAAAATTATCAGAAAAATAAAATCTTTACATTGATTCAAATAAATTGAAAATTGGAGCACTTAAGTTCTACTCTTCATTTGGTTTTACAGCTCTCTTAGGGCTCTCATTGAAATCTCTAGAGTTAAAAATTAATTACGACCATTTAGAATAAAATGATCAGAAAAATAATATTTTCGCACTGATTCAAACAGATTAAAAATTGGAGCAATTAAGTATCTGCTCTTTATTTGGTTCTATGGCTCTCTCACGGTTCTCATTACGCTCTCATTGAAACTTGAAAGCTCTAAAGCCAAAAATTAATTATGACCCTTTAGAATAAAATGATAAAAAAAAAGTGATATCTTCGCACCGGTTCAAATAGATTAAAAATTAGAGCACTTAATTTTTTAACCATATTTTTTAATATATAAACAGTCTAAAAAATTAAGTGCTCCAATTTTCAATAAATTTGAACCGGTGCAAGGATCTTATTTTTCTGATCATTTTATCCTAAAAGGTCATAATTATTTTTCTGCTCTGGAGCTTTCAATGAGAGCCCTAACTCCAAGAGAGCCGTAGAACCAAATGAATAGTAGATACTTAAGTGCTTCAATTTTCAATCTGTTTGAATCGTTGCGAAGATAATATTTTTCTAATCATTTTATCCTAAAGGATCATAATTAATTTTTTACTCTAAGACTTTAAATAAGAGCCCTAAAAAAGCCGTAGAATTTTTGACACTTAAATGGTACCGCATCTGCTGGGGCACTACCCACTTTTTAATCAGTAAAGGTTTGGCCGATGACGTGGCATGTTTGCATTGGTTTGGAGGAAAAGTGTAGTTTTCCAGGACCCACTTTTTAATCAGTAAAGGTTTGGCCGATGACGTGGCATGTTT
>BPLS01000540.1:618709-635631 GCA_019656275.1 Rhododendron kiyosumense
GCATTGGTTTGGAGGAAAAGTGTAGTTTTCCACCCCTGGCGGAGAGAATTTATTCTCTAAAAGAAAAACCTATGAGTATTGAACGTCTGGGACTATTTTCATGGTTGAGAAAACCAGATGTTGATTGTCATTGTCTCTATCTTTACGTCATGAACGAACTCTGAATGAAACTTGCAAATAGATGCAGAAAAACTTTTTTTTTCGTTGGTTTGTCCTTTTTTTTTCTTCTTTTTCCGTGCAAATTGAGGCAAATGCATGATTACAAAATATGATCAGAAGGTAGCCGGCTCCTCGCAACTATGATCTTGTTAGGCCTTTATATGACTCATGCTTGACTGGGGTTCGGAATAGACAATAAATCGACAGGGAAGAAGGAACAGAGTAAACTGTGATGATACGATGTTCTTTATGGTTCTGTGGTTACATTGCAGTAGCATCTCTTGCACAATAGCATCTCTCAAGAGTCTCAACCAAACATTCCACAACGGTCAATAACTTCCTTGGTCATGATTAAGGAAGGTCGCTACATTGGTTGCATTCTTTCTACATTAATTTTATAGAGATTAAAAGAGAGATTCCTGTTAATGGCTTACCTAATGGAATGGATTGCTTCAGATGATCCTCCCATTGTGGAAGACAAATCCCCCCTACAAAACCATGAACTTTCTTTTCGTTTTGCAAGCTGTTAGCTTAGGAAAGTTTGGCTTCCTCGGATTAGGTCCTTCTAAGGGTGGATCTACGAGAATCAAGGCACCAAGGTCATATTTTGGAGGTTTCTCAATCTTTTGACTACACAAAGCAAAAACGAGAGCATGTAGTCGAAGTCACAGGGGCGGAGTTAGAAATTTTGGTTTGTGGGGTCAAACATTAGATTCATACGCACTTAAAACAAAATGGGGCAATTTAGAGATTTTTTATGGGGTCAAAATAGCTAAATTATACATATTTCTATGAAAATTTATACCTATCTCAAGGGAAATTTGGCAGCTAGTGGTGTCGGCTGCCCTCCCTTGTACCCATATGCCTCCGCCCCTGGTCGAAGACAATTGCAATAACCCATATCTGTTTCAAGCCCCTCGCTATGTTATATCTCACTGCGGTTAGTGATGTCTATTTTTATTATTTTGTCAAGTTTGTGTCTTCTCTCTTCCTCTTTTCAAGTTGTAGTGGCTTCATTTGAAGTGGACCCTTCATCTCGTTTCGACATTGGAGTTCTTGTGGACTCTTCATTTCCTTTAGGTCGAGATTGTTTAGAGTTGGAGAAGGCTAAGGGTTAAAGGCTCAAAACACATGCTTTCCAGACAGCTTGGCAAGTTTTTGTTGATTTTTGTTAGAGCATCCACACCTTAGACCAAAAATGGCAATATTTTTTTTTTGGAATAAAACGCAAATTAGGTGCTCCACCCAACAAAAAATTCTCTCAAATCTGGCAAATGCCAATTCCTTTGCCATATATAACAAAATTTGTAGCAAAATTATCATTGGAGAGAGAGAGAGAGAGAGAGAGTAAAGAGGCACGATGGCAAAGGCAAAAGGACAAAACATGGGTGCAACACTATACCCTTGTCCTTTTTCTTTTTTGCAAAATGATGCTATTCATGCCCAACAACGACAATGGCAATGACATGAATGCTTTTACGGAGACGACAGTCTGTATGAATGTGAAAACTTCGTAGAGGAGAAAATTCAAGGCAGAACAGGGGAATTTTTATTTATTTATTTATAATTAAAATGAGGAAACAAACAAAAAAAATAAGTAGATAGACTTGCTGGGTTTTGCCATTTCCCAATTCCAACTGTCCCTCTCACCAGGTAAGTAAGTGGGTTGATAATAACAAGCAGGGTTTTGCTTGCATGGAATAGATTTTGGGGTCCCCCAAAATCTCCAAAAATAAACCTGAGAGTCCCCAGCCACATTCACTCTTCCATGTTTTTCCATATGCGCCTCTGAATTCCAAAACCCCACCCTTTCCCTTTCATTTAATTTAGATCTCAAATAAATAAAATGTACATGTGCAATTGTCCTACAAAGATTGCCAAAATAATTGGGCCTTACATGATTGTACACAAAAATTAAAAAACTCTGTGGCTATTAGAGTTGCAGCTTTAACATCAATACATCATTGGTCGTCAACTTTTCCTAGAAAAATGTAGGAAAAATTATGACCAGTAGTATTCCTATTTGGGGAAAATTTTTAATGTCGGATGGATACCACGTGGTGTCCGTTCAGTGCATCCGAGTTATCTATTGTGTTTTTGTACGGCTCGGATTTAGAGAGAGAAAGTGCTGGGGGTGAGAGGAGAGAGATGGTTTCAATCCGAGCCGTCCAAAAGTGTATTGGATGGTCTGAATGTGCTGAGCGAATATCACGTGAGATATATTCAACTGGCACCAAAAAATTTCTCTCTTATTGAAAAGCTGGACTAAATAATTGGTTATCAAATTACTCCTTATCAATGAAATTTGTACCTACCATGGTACCATGTTCAAAAGAAACAAAAAACTTTACGTGACTACTGACCAGTATGGAATGCTTGTAAATTCCTTGCAATCGTGTTTTCCTTCGGTACCAGCATTAGTGTTTTCACTATATTTGTTGTTTACAATTTCTTGTATTTAGCCAACTTATTTCCACTATACTTGCCTATTTATTTTGGTGTAACTTATCTACCCGTTTTAATTTAGTGAAAACAACTTAATTGTCTATTTTCTATTTTTTATTTGTCTACAACAGATTGCCTTTAGCCAAATTGTCTTTACTAAACTTGTCCATTCATTTTGGTGAAAACAACTTGTTTATATATGTTAAATAAAACAACTTTGTCAACTGATTTTAGTTTGGTGGAAACACTATGGCATTCACACAGCTGAAAGTTGGTCAAGTGTATCTTTTTTTTTTTTTTTTTTTAAAACTAGGCAAGTGTTTTTTTTTATAACTCAAAGTATTTAAACTAGCTTATGCACACTTTGACTACGCCAACTTGTGTGATTTTCAATTAGAATCAGAGCAAAATTCTCTATAAATTAGCATTAAAGAAGTTGATAGCATCTGAAAAATTTCGTACCTTTTTTTTTTTTATCAAAGCGATTTTGTACCTGAAATTTTAAAAAGGACCAAACTCACGTCTTGATCACAAGGCTAACCCCTCTGGGATGGTCAACTGTAATCTTGCAACTTCCCATTTACAGTAAAATTCTTTCCACCACAGCCTGTTGCGGATCCCACCAAGCATTTTTTGTTATAATCTGAACCATTCATCCTGTAGAGTCCACATAATACTATATGCACGCAAAAAATAAGCTTGATCGGACATCAATAGGTGTATTAAAAATTGAATTTCAGTTTAGGAAAGGGACTGCCATAAACAATTTAACTTCAAAATCTATGACCCTCCATTCTGTAAACCAAAATTCAAGTTTTGATATACCTATTGATATCCAATCAAGCTGATTTTTTTCATGAGTATACTACTCTACGTGTTCTACAAGATAAACGGTTCAAATTGTTTAAAAAAAAAAGCCTTATAGGGTCCTAGGTGGTTGAAATTTTCACCTATGGCAGATAGAATTTACACTCTTCTTGAAAATCCAACACACACAACACTTCCCACCCTTTCTTGTCCCAGGTCTTAGTGAGCCCTTTTCAGGCGGCCAAAGTGAACTCTAAAAAAGGAACATAGGGAGTATAAAGTTAGCGGAAATACCCCTGAACGGGTTCAAAACTCTAGTTAATAAAGGATTAGAGAGATATTGGTGAATATCTTTCTTCCTAAAGCAGTAGATTAATTCTCCTTGTGTAGATAAAAAATAGTGAAACAAACCCAAAAAAATGGATAAATTATCATCTACTACCGTAACCATAGCTTTACAAAATGAACATTAGAACTGGCTAGTGCACCCCAGATTCCCTGTCCCAAATCTCGTCACCTAAAAGGACACAACTCCTCCCCACCACACAATCCCAGCCGAAACAAGATGAATCGTACGGTGGAAATAAGGTCATCAATAGGATTGGGAACAGGGGATCTAGAATCTAGACCCCCGTGTAGTTAATATATGGAGTAATAACAAAAAGAAGCAGCTTGTCAATCATAAAAGATCCTACCAAACACGTCCTTGTCAATCCCACTCAACTCAATACAGCGGCGACCGGTGGGGAACACCCTTCCGCCGCCGGCTCGTGGCATCGGTAAGCTCCGCTGCCGCGGTGCAGCGTATCGGCCGGCACCGGTTCCGGGACACGAAAACAGAGCTGCGCTTTCTCTTCACAAACTCCGCGGCGGCGGCGGTAGCAAGAGGAGTGGTCCTAGTAAGATTCGGCACGCCGGCACTGCTTGAGCTCGATTCAGACGAAGAAGTTCGTGTCAAAACGGGCAGTTCAAGGACCGAGTCAGGGGTCATTTGACCGTTTTCGAGCTCCAAAAAGTTTTCAACCTTCGCCACATTGAGTTCAACTTTGTTACTCCCCATTTGATTGGCCTGTAATGAGGACAAAAGTATGACATATATATATACCGTAAGAAAAAACCCATATGAAGAGGAGTGAAATTGCAACGAATTTGTAGTGGTTATGTAAAATTGAATTCAACCATCATTTGTAGTGATTTGTTAGACCCTATTCGGTTTGGTTTTTGTGGAAGGTTTTTAAAGATAATGAATGGAGAGAGAGAAAAAAATTATTAAGGACTGTGTGTATAAATTTTGAGACCCCAAATGAACAAATCTTTAGTGGTTGCAACGAATTTGTAGCTGAACTTAATTCCAAGTGCTCTCAAATGCTACTCGTAACAGTAATAGTAGCAAACGTAAGTTGATTCAAATTACGTTGCTTTGGGTCTTAAAGACATGTGCATTCTATGTTGAATCAACCATCATTTGTAATGATTTGTTGGTAGCTGAACTTAATTCCAAGTTCCCTCAATGCTACTCGCAATAGTAATAGTAGGGAAGGTTAGTTGATTCAAATTAAATTACGTTGGGTCGGGTCTTAAAGACATATGCATTTTGGGTCTTAGATATGGGCATTCGCAAGATTTATCTAGAAAAAATTTTAGGTAGACAACACTTTTCCAGGTTACCATACTCTTTACGACTTTTTTTAATCTCTTTTTACAAATTCTTATGGCTCGATCTATGTGAGATTTGTGGTAGTTTAGTTTTACAAATTTTTGTGGCTTCTTTTAACAATTTTTGTGGTTCTTATTAATGAGATTGTGTTCAAATTCATAAGAACTTTCATGAATTTTTTGGTGTTATTTATGAATTTTCATAGTGTTGTTTGAATTTATGAGTCAGAAAAAGAGTTCAAAGTTATGAATATTTATAATGCTGACAAATTGTTACAGTGGTAATTGCGACTTTTAGGGACCCACGACACGATTTTTTGTGATTCGAAATACAAATTCTTAAGTGTTCAAATACAAATTTTCGTGGCGATTTTCGAATTTCGGTAGGTGAAAATGAGTGGGGGGAATTAATTTCCGGTTCACCAAAAAAAAAATAAAAAAAAAGGAATGGGGGAAATTGGCTAACCTTGCAAGAAATTGAGCAGAAAAGGAAAGGGTGTTGGAGATTTCGGTCACAGACAGTGCAAGTGTTTCCCGAGCCTCTGAATTGACGGGTCATCGGCCTTTGATTCAAAAACACCACTTTTGCATTGTTGGTTATGTACGCCTGCGGCAAAAAGGGTAAAACTTCGAAAACACTGCAATAAGAGCAAAATCTTGGAGAAATTCAAGACTAAAACTTACCTGAACAGAGGAACAATCCATCAGTTTCTGGGCATCGTTCAGTCGAACGACGTCTTGATAAACATAGCGCCTTATCTGACGTAAAATTGCAACCGAACAAATTAAACAGCGTAATATAGTGGTAATTAAACATTGGGTATTGGAATGGAAATTTGATGCAAAAAACCTGTAAGAGCCGGTGACTTGGGTGCGCAGGGAAGCACTGGGGGCATAGACTGTTGCAGCAATCCAAGCAGAAGATGTTCTTTTCGCTCTTTTTATCGGTCTCGTGAACGAAACAGGGGTTGAAGAACTTCTCCCCCAACAGGACTTCGAGCCATTGAGGAATTGAAGCTAAACCCACCTGAAAATCAAACCCAAAAAAATGAAAAATCTGATCAATTCAAGTGGAAAACGAACGGAACGCAAAACGCAGAGAAATTCATAGTATTTAAGACGTGAATAATGTTCACCATTTTTTGCTGTAGTGGAGAGCAAGAATGGGGACTGTTTGGTTGTATAAAGACCATGACTACAGAGAGAGAGAGAGAGAGAGAGAGGAAAAGGGGAAAGGAGAAAAGGGTAGGGGGGGGAAGTGGGGCGCCGAGAGATAGCAGGAAAAAGGAAACGGCGGAGCCTCTGCTCTGCAGGAGTGACTACTGTTACAAGTGAAGCAAAATAGTAGATTGGATGGTGGCTCTCATTTAAAGATTGTACCACTCAAATGTTCATATCATATACTCTTGTACTACATGTATTTATACTAGTTTTTTTTGTTTGTTTGTTACTAGTACTTACCCTTTTTTTTGTGTGTAGAATATCTATGGATGATGGGGAAATCAAAATCAAATCTTTAGCCCAAATCCAAGTTATTAAAACCAAACGTCTTCTTCTATCAATCAGCAGCCTCACCCAGTCCACTCACCACTAGGCTTGAGTTTGCGGCTTTTGGTCTGGTCTGGTGGCTTGTTTGTGAAAAGTGTTTATTGGATGCTCCCTGTTGGAGCATCACTACATGAAAAGCTGTGATCCCCTCCCCAAATGCATCTCCACATCATGAGTTTCACTGTAAAGGGCGGGCCTTGACATTTTTGGGGCATATATTTCATTTGGTTAGAGTTTTGAGAAAAAAATTTGGAATAATGAGTGGAGAGAAAAAAAAATTAAAGAAATTAAAATAATAATTGGGAAGAAAATTTATTGAGACTCATATACAAAGAGAAATGGTCGGGCCTCTAGACCCAAACCAAAAACAGTTAAGGCTCTGTTCCGCTAATGTTCTTATTTTGTTAAGTATTTATTTTTGTTTTACGAGACATGTCATTTTTTCACAATACGTCACATTTAATTCAAAAGTTAAGTATTTAGGTTGAGTTCTACTAAGCAAAAAGTGAGTTTTGACCTTATTCAAATTTCTTTTGCGTTTGCTAGTTTTGCTCCAAATTTTTGTGGATTATTAATTCGTCTAAACGAGAGGAATCAAAAAACCCAAAAATAATTTCTTTACCTAAATATTTTTAAAAATATCCATTTTTAATCTAAAAAGTGCCACTTTTTGCATTTTTTTGGCTTGGGGATAGTTTCAAAAAATATTTTTTTTACTTTTTATTTTCCTCTCGATGAGAGGAATAAATAACTTAGAAAAATTTAGTGCAAAACTAACAAACGAGAATTTTTTGAATAAGGACAAAACTTCCAAAAAGTCTTACAAATTAAGCGAAACTCCAATCTATTTAAAAAATAAGTATTTATTTTAGTTAGTAGAACACACCCTAATTGATTTTGGTTTTTCAAACCCACTCATTCTCTCTCAACACGCTTTTCAATAATTTTTTTAATTATTACTTTAATTTTTCTATTCATTAGCCTTTAAATTGAGGACTCTACATATATTTATACATAATACACCTCACAAATGATAAAATAAAAAATTATCTAAAAATGAAATGGGCAGCACGCAGGTGGGAAACTAAGTGGGGAGTACTATTTTTTGGAAAACTGATTGGATGATATATTGTGTAAAATGTCCAATTTGGCAGCATAAGGACTCTGAGATTCAACAATGCTATCACTACATACAACAACCTGTTACACACACTCACTAATAATAGGGGTGGGTCTCCCATACACTGTACACATCGAATACTCTCAGAAAATCATTCAGAAAAGAACGAGACTAATTGAAATATTGCAACTATGTGTTGGATTACATCCATTTTTGAATGATATTATGAAAAGAAATATAGTTAGGATCGTCCCATCAACTAATTTTTTTTGAATGATTAAATTTGCTCAATAAGAGTTGTAAAATGATATATAAGTTGGAATCATGAAAGGAAATTACAGAGCACCACAAAATAACAGATGCATGAAGCAGGGGTGGCATTTTCCCGGAGAGAAAGCCATGGCCCCAGGCCCCCAGTGGACAAGTCATGACCGTGCATGAAGCGGGGGTGGCATTTTTCCTGTCTTTCGGTTGAAATAGTGAGCAAATAATTACTCTGCCATTTGCTGATGCAAAGCTATACATTTGGATGATGGTGTAGCCATCTAGGGTTACTGTGGAGAACATAAATGTTGATGTACCCGAAATTGGGGAAATTTTGTTTGCTATGAGATGAAGAAACCTAAGATCTGGTTAAAGAATTCAGTCAAGGGAACTAAAATTACCCATTTGTAAGAAAATTATTAAGCCCGCTTTGTAGGGGAGCCAAGAGCCCCATGATTTGGATTGGGGTGGCGCCGCCGTTTAATGAGAGTCGATCGTTAAAGCACAAAGGGTATGTACCAAAAGTACTGGATACAAACTATTATTCCTAATTGACAAAAAAATCTATATTATATATAGGAGTATTACTTTTCTTAAAGACATACTTCCTCAATCTTCTTTGGGTAATCACGCTCATATTCGCAAAAAGTAGCTTTTCTCTTAAATAAATTTTCAATTCTTTCCTCGATTAAAATTTCTAATTGGATCTATTCCGATGTACGTGTAAAAGTTTTTTGATAAAATATATGTACGTAAGTTATTAATTCAAAAAATGGCACAACTATTCAAATAGAACGAACTACTAATTTGGGACTGAGGAAGTATAAGTTTGAATCTCAAATGATGGACCAACTTTGAATTTCGCTATTTATTTTCTTTTGAGATTACTATTAAAATCATTGGCATATGTTAAACCAGAGATTTCATATTCTTGAAAGATTAGTTAGGTCAACCTAGAAACTCTCGTCATAAAAAAGTTAAAAGCTACTAACTTCTTCATAATATGACATGACTTGGGGTTCCCTTGCACTGTATGAGTGTGGTGTGCGATCTGAACCATCTTGATCAAATTGTCCAAATTTCATCCTTAGAATCCCTGTATTGTAGGACCAGAAGAATAAACAATCGTGTCCAAAAAATTATACCTTTAAACAGTGGCGGAGGGAGCATGGGACGAGTGAGGGCATGCGTGACGAGTGGGGTACGCACCCCACTCGATTTTTTTTTTAAATTTAAGATATGAAAATGTATATTTTGTATTTTGTCTAGTTAATTGTGTTTCATAAATCTACTTTTAATCTTTCTACGACATGTCAAATATTATTTCATTCTCAATTTTTAGTTTCACACCTTTGAACATTGCCATAACACTGGCGAAATGAGATGTCTAATGTGAAAAATAACAACTTATTAATTGGTACTCTCTAATGCATAATGTTCAAAATTCAAAAATGTCTAAACACCATGGGCTATACGTTTTATACTTCAGCAATTATTAACAATGGGAGCAACATTGCTAAATATTGTATAGTGAATTACTCTTAGACTTGATACGCTAAGACAATTCAAACAATTCGATTGTTTTTATATTCTATATATAGTTTACTATATTAGTAAATATGTTAGGTTTTTTAATTCTTAGCACAAACGTTTTAACGTTGCTTAGTGAACAATTTTTTGGTTAAAATGTGTTTAAAAAATGCCTCCACTTATATAGATTTCTGGCTACGCCACTGATACCTTACTTCGCTTTTGGGACCCTAAACTTACAAGTTTGATACTACAGGGAGTGAGTCCGTGGACGTTTCTCTGTTCTTTCAGATCTGTTGACCCAAAAGAATTTCCTGTGTGTGTGTGGCTGAAATCATTCCATTTTCAGCAAAAAGATTTTTTTTTTTTGGGTCAAACGGAAATTAGCAAAAAGAAATTCATTCCATTTTTGTTTTCAAGCCAACTTCTCGTCTCTGAACATTAAAGACGGATCACGAGATTCATGTAACATCGGCTGTATCAAGTCAAATTGGAGTACCAATCAATTACTCGTACTACTTCTCTTCAACAGGGAAGGGAATTGACTATTCAATTAGACAGTTGTATTTTACATTATGTAAAATCATGCTTTGTACCATGCCCTGTTTCTAATAGCCATGTTGTTACCCTGTTGAAGATGAATCATCGGTTAGTTGTGGGTTTGCTTCCGACACAATTAACCAAGGTTCAGGTCAGGTAGCAAAGGAGAAATTTCTTGTGAATCTTCTAGTTTCGTCGTGAATTGGCCTTTGACCGGACCAGGAGGAAAATTAGTCGAAGTATGCATAAGCTGACACTAACATAACAACGCTAACAATTGAAACACTCTCCTCTCTCTCTCTCTAGAATTCAAAATGCCCTCCCCTCTCGAGAACCAAATAGCAGATCTTCGTGGCCACGTCAAGGGAAGGATCTAGCGTGTGCGGTGACTGACGGCGGTGTTTTGTCATCGATCATTTTTGGGACCTACTAGTCAGCGGGTTCACGACGGTCCTTTGGGCGCTTTGCAGTGACATCTTGTCTTCGGTGTCTCATATCCACGCCTCCCTTGCTGGTGTTCATCTCTTTCGTTGACTTCATCGCCGCCTTCTCCTTTCTCCCCTCCCTTCCACGGGCCGGTTGCCGGTCTACGTGTTGGGGTTTTTGGTTTTGCCCAACGACTAGGCCGGTCTAGTGGGTTATGGGTTGCAAGGTTCGTGCGTCTCCGCCGGTGTTTCTCTCGAGATCACTCGATTTCTTGGCTTAACAGCCTGTGGGGTGGCGGCGGCGGCTTAGGGTGTCTCTCTGGCAGCTTAGACTATCTTCGTGGTGGCTGGCGGTGGTGTTGTGCTCTACCGTGATGGAAGGTGGTGGTGTGGGCGGCTGATCTATTTTGCAGTAGCTAGGGTTTGTTTGATTTGTAATGGTTAGGTTTGTCCCATTATTTGGGCTTTGGGCGTTTTTAAGTGTTTGGTTTTTCATTTTTGTATATGGGTTTTTAGGCCAACGGGTGTGAAATTCGTCCCAATAGATTTTCCGTGTTTGGTTTCTTGCCAAATTTAGGGATTGAGTCTCGAATTAATGGGCATAGAATTACTCGTAGCATTGTAGATCATTTTGGTCTCAGGTTAGTAATCTTTGTAACACATTCAGAGATTTTCATAAATTTTTATTTTTGCCTTCCAAGAAAAAAAAAAGACGCTAACAACCAGTGAAAAAAAAAATTGATAAAAGGGGAGTTATAGGCTTGTAGCTTCATGACTTCTGAGATTGGATTTGTAAAGATTTTTGATATCTTATCACTAGATTTTCGGGAGTAGATTGATGGGTTTCAAGTCAAAATTGGACCACCCAACCGACTAGTAGTATTTGAATGCAGCAGTATCAAGTTCCTCAATGGCTTGGAAGTTGTTGGATGTTTAAAACTATTTAAATTATGTATACTTCGTTTCTAAATTATATAAACAATATTTTTATCCTTTCAACTTTCTGATGGTAATCTATTTTGTCCAAAATTGAATAAAATTGGATAAAATTTTACCTAAAAATTGGATAAAATAGACAAAATATGGATAATTTAAGGGATACAAGAAAAATAAACTCTATTGGAAAATAAGTATAGGGAAAATTTCAAAATAGCACCTGACCTTTCACACAAATCACACACAGGCACCTGACCTTTTAAAATTATCAAAAAAACACCTGACCTATTTAAAAACACATCAATTTTACACCCGTCGTTAACTTTCCATCCAAAACAAACGGAAATGCTGAAAATGTGCATTTTGGCACGAATATTGGCAAAACAAGATTAAGGCTCATTTTGGCAAAACACAATATTATACTCATAAACAAGATTAAGGCTCGATTTGGCTTTAAAAGTCAATTAATAACTTAATTTTTATCTTTATCCAAAAGAAAAAAACGCATTGTTAGTTTTGCGTCAATACGAATCAATAAATTACAAAAATTAATTAACTTTTCAATCCAAGCCCACCCTAAATAAGGAATCAAGCTTTATTTAGTAATTAAATACACATAACTATGCAGCCAAATAAGATTACTCCGTATTAAAACAAAGGAAAAAGCAAAAGCAAAAAATATAGAATAGTCAAGCTTAATTTAGTAATTAAATACCCATGATTTGGCACTTTTCACACCTACCCATGACTATTATATGTTTTTTGTTTTTGCCTTTTCCTTTGTTTAATACAGAGTAATCTTATTTGGCTGCATAGTTATGAGTATTTAATTATTAAATTAAATTAAGCCTTGTCAAAAAAAATATTAAATTAGGGTGGATTTGGATTGAAAAGTTAAGTAATTTTTGTGACTTATTGATTCATCTTGACGCAAAACTAACAAATGCGCTTTTTTTCTTTTAAATAAAGACAAAAATTAAGTTATTAATTGACTTTTAAAGCCAAATCGAGTGTTAATCTTGTTTATGAGTATAATATTGTGTTTTGTCAAAGTGAGCCTTAATCTTGTTTTGCCAATATTAGTGCCAAAATTCACATTTTCAGCGTTTCCGTTTGTTTTGGATGGAAAGTTAACGGCGGGTGTAAAATTGATGGGTTTTTAAATAGATCAGGTGTTTTTTTGATAATTTTAAAAGGTCAGATGCTATTTTGAAATTTTCCCATAAGTATATTTGGTAAAATCTAAAATAATACTCCGAAAGTGATATCATGGATGGCTTAGCTTGAACTATTTTTGGTCCATTCCGATGGTTTTGGTTGACCTACTTTTGGGCTCTTTCCGGTCTAATTTTGATAACCAGGACCATTCTTTTTGAATTTTTAGGCTTGGTAATTCAAGAACGCCAAGAATCATATGATCGAATATCATTTCATATATTTTCGTAACACTTTTTATTTTTCTTCTTCTCAATTCTGTGACACTATGCTGAAACTTGAAACCCATTTTTCTTGGTATAAATATCTTTTGAAAGCACATCAAATAATATTCAACCAACATGAGTTTTAACGTGCCTAATGTACTCAACGAATTCTAAAAATTGAAAAAGTACCGTTCATTGAAATGAATCCGAAAAAAGCCCAAAAATGAATTCAATTGGACCGTCTAATCTCTTGAAGCCACTGACGAGCATCTACTATACGGACTTAGGGGGGCTGCTGTGCCTTGAGGGACAACAGCCTGCTGTCCAGGGGCAAAACAATATCGTCCCGAGCCCGGAAATTTGATCCGAAACGTTTGCTTAAAAGATCTCATCACGTACTATGGCTTTGCAAAAAATCAAGTCGATCAAACATCGATAACCTTGTGAACAAATCACTTTTTTGACTGAATTTTTGGCTAAATAATTTAGGCATTGCTAACAGCACTTAAAACAGATGATTTGTTCACTAAGTTATCGATATTCGATTGACTTGATTTTTAATTGGGCCATAGCAAGCACTGAGATCTTTCACGCGAACGTTTCAGATAAAGTTTCTGGGCTCAGGACGATATCGTTTTTCCCCGGGACATCAGGCTGCTGTCCCTCAAGGCACCATATGTGATCCCAAAAAAAATTCATAATGTTTTTTTTTTAATTTTTAATTTTTAATTTTTTTAAAGAGGGTCGGCTAAAGCGAGCCAACCCTACAATAGTCCCACAAATTATGTCAGCTAAATGTCTTGATAGCCATACAGCACTCACCTAACTAAGGCGAGTGTGACATATTTAGCCAAGTGACCCTTTTTTAATTCATAATGATTTCCAACTTACAAGTATTTTCTCTCCTCTCCTATATGCTGTTGTGGCAAAGCCGAATTTCAAGAAACATGATGGTAGATTGAAGTTCTCGAAAAGTAAGAAGTAGTGCACAATTGAGAGGTGAGGAGGAGTCACAGAGTTACAGTACTGCATGATTTGTTCCTGGACACGAATACTAGTAGTAGGCAGTCATTGCTCATGTGAACCCACCACCCCTGGCCATGCTCAAATCTCTCTCTCTCTCTCTCTCTCTCTCTCTCTCTCTCTCTGTATATGATAATATATATAGACGAGCGGTCCCAGTTCATGTGGGCAGAGCATGTAAGCTGAGGGAGTATTTCCATACCTTGAAGAATGGGAATAATCTGACGACTCTCTGAAACTGAACAACACTCAACCCGGCACCCTAACAAATTCAGTGTATATTTTCATCTCAAGATCCTCTTTTCCAGCTGCAGCAAAATTTGCCTACTGTCACCTGCCCCAGCCCACACACAGAGAGAGAGAGAGAGAGAGAGAGAGAGAGGTCCCATGACTCCCATCGGAAGTTTTATGTGCATAAATGCTGTGGGTCTGTGACACGTAGAGCTGTAACTGGACAACCCACATTCGGCCCAGATACTATGCCAATGTACTACTTACTAATGAAGTCAAACCAGCCACCAGGCCAAAATAGCCACTCAGCGCCGGCCCAGTATTGAAATTTTGACTCGAATTCTTACATAGGCCTGGGCTACTATAATCCTCTTGTCGAGCCCAGTCCAAACCTAATGATGGGTAATCTCACAATAATCTAAAAAATGTTTTTTGAGCGATGATACATACACACCTATTAACCACACTCCTCTCACATACATCTCGCCCGTGAATAACCCTTTTCGGGATTCCTACACAAGAATTGCACAAGAAAGAGCAAGGTCGGCCTAAGAATTTTTAGTGCCCAAGGGCCTAATAAAAAAAATGCGCATTTAAAGAGTTAATACTTAACAATTTTTACAGCAATAATTACAACAAGAGAAAATCAAACCAATATAAAGTTCTACTAATCATTTTATATGAACATGAAATACAAGATCGTCAAGTTTTTGGGGTGGGTTTGGGGGGAAACGATTTTTTGGAAGCGTTATTCACCGATTTGGGGGATTTAATGAGTTGGATACTTGGGCTTATGGGATGGTGGGTTAGACTAACTCATTACCTCTAATTGGGCTTTTTTTTTTTTCCCCCATTCTATTAGGCTTAAAAAGAGTCTTACTCAAACCTAAATATTAAAAATATTAGAGTGCCCCTAAAAATTGGACTTTTTTAAATGCCCAGGACCCAACCTCTTGGGTCTTGAACTCTTGAGATTGGGCCGGCCTGGAGAACGAGACACGTGTGTTCGTGGGGGACAATTGGTGCGGTGAACGAACGCAGGTATATAAAGGTAGCGAAGATTGCGGCGCATGTAACTTCTTCTACTTCCTTCTAGAGAACTCACAAATTTCTCATACTATGACACTCGATCGTTGGAGATTACTTGAAAACACAGAACCTGGTTGTGTCTCTACAACTTCCTAACCTTTTCTAATTTGGGATTTTCAGCTAAGATCTTGTAGAACTAGATTTGGACGTCATTCCCGTGCCAATGTGTTATTACGGGGACATAATGATCAGAGATCCTTTCAAGATTCCTACAACGAACCCTTCACGTTTGCTGGAAAATCAACTGTGCACGGATGAGTCGGCCTCTTTTGCTTTCTTTGTTAGTGATTCTTAGGTTTCGGAGATGTGTTTGGGCTTGGATTTGTCACTATATTTGTTTGTGTTGTGCTTGCAAGTGTAGTAGTAGGGCTACACAAAAAATCCTGTGAATTGTGAAATCGGACCAAACCAAACCGATCTGTACCTTTTGTATTTTGTCCGTAGATTAATGGTTCTGATACGGATTCAAAAATTAAAAAACAATGAGATACGGATTAAGATTGAATTTTCATTTAAAAACCATGGATTATCTGAACCGGATCGTGAGATATTTAAAAAAAAAAATAAAAAATATATATATATATGTAACATATAGTAAATAATAAAATTTTACACCTATTTTTATAAATTATTTTTAACTATTTGACAATTTGGTATATCATTATAAACTCTTAAACCTAAGGGGTAAGCTGCAATGTTTATTGTGTTTTTTGTATTTCAAGTCTATAACATCTAAAAGCTTTGTAATTCATTTTACTATGATCTAATTTAGTTTCACTCATATCATTACAATTGCAGCTCTAGAAAAGGTTTCTCTTAAGTACTTTGGTGTATTTTTTTTATTCGAGTACTTTGTAGGATTTTTTTTAATTGAGGTATTTTAATGTGTAATGTGTCTAGAATTATGTAATGATCAGTACTTGATGTAAAGTGTAATGTGTAGTTATTTATTTATTTAAGTACTATAATGTGTTTTCTTTCTGGGAATTATTGATCTACTATAATGTGTTTACTTTTAATGAAGTGCGAGTACTTTTTTTTTTACTTTGCCCGGACCTATTGAATTACACAGAAAAATTTACAAATCCTGGTTTCTTGGTTGTTGGTTGATACAATCCGTGGACAAAAACCGAGACCGAACCGTAAGACTTTTGGTCTGGACATGAATTTCATTTTCAAAAAACCGTAACTCGCAGATTAGGATTGGATTCATAGAAATCCAATCCGGACCGTGCGTAACCCTATGCTAGTAGACTTTAGGAGGGCTTTTAAGTCCTTTCCTTGTAATCCTGTTTTAGATGGAAGGAACTGAATAAACCCAAGGAGGTGGGGGGCCTAGGGTTTAAGGATTTGCAGGCTTTCAACGTGGCTCTTCTGGCCAAACAATTTTGGAGAATGGTTAAGGACCCAAAATCCTTATGGGCCCAAGTACTCAAGGCTTCCTATTTCCCAAAATCTTCCCCGTGGGAAGCAAAGCGAGGCTCCTCCCCGTCTTGGATTTGGACCAGCCTCTTAGAAGGGGGTCAGCTGCTAAAAAAGGGGGCACACTGGAGGGTTGGAAATGGGCAATCTATTGATGTTTGGGATGATAAGTGGCTGAAACTTCATGGTAATTCCATTTCCCTTACTCAAGTAATTCCAAGCAGACACATAGGTTCAATGAAAGTTTGCGAGCTGTTGTATGAGGGGGATAAATCTTGGAATGAGGAAAAAATCGATGGTCTTTTT
>BPLS01000540.1:645631-666308 GCA_019656275.1 Rhododendron kiyosumense
CCTATTTTGGCTATTAATGAAATGGGCTTCGTTTCAAAAAAAAAAAATAGGCCTAGGGTAGTAAGCATGAAGAGAAATTAAGTATTCATTTAATTGCTCAATGAAAAGTCAAAGTTTTCTCTATATTTCTTGTGCGCAAGGTGTTTATTATTTTCATCATCAATTTTTTTTTTTTTTTGAATGTGGGTAGTGTCTCAGGTGGTCGAGCATCCTTTTCCCCGTTCATTTGGCCGAACAAGATCTAAATCATTCGTCTGTTATAATGATATGATTCAACCCCATTCATCTACTAGAATCGAAATCTTTGACCGCCTTTCTTTTTGTAAAACGGGCTCTCCTCCACTAGTTTTAGAAGGGAAATATTCCTTCAAATTAAAATTCTTTTTAATATTGTTTTGAGTGAGAGAGGTCAAAATATACTCGTATTTCGTATACCAACATTCTCCCGCGCAGAAAAACGGCAAACATAAATTATTTTTTGAGAACGACATTTTTGCTTACCGTGACTCATACCAATCAACAACCATGTTCAAATGTAATAGTAGTATATGTTAAGGCTGCGTACGATCCGGTCCGGATCGATCGGATCGGATCGGATTTCTATAAATCTAATCCTAATATGTGAGTCACGGTTTTTTTAAAATGAAATTCATGTCCGGACCAAAAATCTCACAGTTCAATTTCAATTCAAATCATGAGTCACAGTTTGGTTGTGATTTTGTCCACGAATTGCATCATCCAAGTATTGGCTCAGACATTGTATCACTTTCCATGAGCTCATCCTCTATTCTTTGGCTGCTAACAACACATTCCGCCTCTCCTATGCTCGACATCTAACAGCAATTCAGCAAATAGGTAACAAAATCAAATTAGTTTACATAAAAGAATTACTAGAAAAAGAGAGAGGAAGGCGTGCATATCCAGTAATTCTAACTATACTAGAGCATAAATCACAATAAATACATGCATATCCACTGTCCAGTAACAGAGATTCAATAGGAGCTACGAGCTTGGCAGTTTGTGAGTCGGAGAGACAACAACCAAATTTAACGAAAGTAAAAAAACACCGGGGCGGTTCCAGGGACACCTAAAAAAACATCTAAAATTATGAGGTATTTTTTTAGGTGTTCCTGAAACCGTCCCGAATACCGGTACACTCATGCATATATCAGTTATTGTATAAAGGAACTTGAACTTGAAAGTAAATACATACACGTATATACCATATTGTCAAATAGTTACAAATAATTTATAAATATAGGTGTAAAATTATAATTATTTACTATATGTTACATATATATATATATATTCTATTTTTTTTATTTTTTAAATATCTCACGGTTTGGTTCGGATAATTCACAGTTTTCAAATAAAAATCCAATCCTAATTCGTATCTCACGGTTTTTTAATTTTCAAATTTGTGTTCGGACCATTAATCTACGGACAAAATCCAAAAGGTACGGATCAGTTCCGTCCGAACTGGTTTCACGGTTCACCGAATTTTTTGAGCAACCCTAATATATGTGGTTTTTTAAAGAAGCTTTAGGTAACTTGTTCATTTACCTCCAAACATTATTCGATGTACCAAAACATTGACTAATTAATTCTAAAATTATGAACAGAGAGTGCTGAGACAGCTACTATATTTTATCATTGGAACGACGTATTAATATTCTGTGGGTTTTTTATTATCATATAAAAACTTTAGGCAACTTGTTTCGTTGTCTCCAACATAATTTGATGTAAACCCCAATGGGTTTGACCAAGTGATTACGAGCAAACAACAAATTAAGGATTTATCCTTCAAGAGGTCACAAGTTCGAATTCCACAAAGGCCAAACGTTTTAAACCTTGGGACCACTGGATGGTTACTTGACCATTAACTTTAGAGCTCCGAAATTAATTGAGATGTCCAAATTGCCGGAACACCCGGTTATAAAAAAAATTATTCGATGCACCATAAAAATCACTGTTTGTTAATTTATTTTGTAAAACTAGGGGCGGGATTGGAGGGGGTTCAAGCGAACCCGCTAGTTCAAAAAAACCACTACAACTACAACAACAGCTATTTATAGGGCAAATTTCACTGACCTCCCCTGAGGTTTCTGACACGGACAGAAACCTCCCCTGAGGTTTCTGAAATGACACTGACCTCCCCTCCTTTACCTGACAATACCAATGGATCCCCCTCCGTTAGCTGAACGTTAGAAACGGATGGAAAATGTGATTTCGGTCCCTAATTTAATTTTGTTTTTGTTTTATTTTTCAATTATTACCCTACTATTTTCACCGAGAAATTATTCGTTGTCCCAAGGGCAATACGTAGACTTAGCCAAGTGGTACCTCCCACCAATAAAAATTCGCCCCACTGACACTATTATTCTCTCTCCGGACACAGTTTTCTCTCAAAAATCAAGTATTCCAAATTACAATCCGTTTGAATGGGTGAGAAGATTTTATTTTATTTATCATTTAATTTTAAAGGGTCATAATTAAATTTTGACTATAAGGCTCTCATTGATTAGCCCTAAGAAAATCGTAGAATCAAATATTTTTTAGGACTAACCAACGAGAGTCCTAAAGTCAAAATTTAATTATGACCCTTTAAAATTAAATGATCAGAAAAATAAAATCTTCTCACCCATTCAAACGGATTGAAATTTGGAACACTTAATTTTTCAACCATATTTTTTAATATATAAACTACAGGTTGAAAAATTAAGTGTTCCAAATTTCAATCCGTTTGAACCGATAGAAAGATTTTAGTTTTCTGATCATTTTATCCTAAATGGTCGTAATTAAATTTTGATTATAGGGCTCTCGTTGATTAATCCTAAGAAAATCGTAGAATCAAATATATCTTAGAACTAACCAACGAGAGTTCTAGAGTCAAAATTTAATTATGACCAATTAGAATTAAATGATAAAAAAAATAAAATCTTCTTACCCATTCAAACGGATTGTAATTTGGAACACTTGATTTTTGAGAGAAAGTTGTGTCCGGAGAGAGAAGAATTGTGTGTCAGTGGGGCGAATTTTTATTGGTGGGAGGCACCACCTGGCTAAGTCCACGTGTTGCCCTTGGGGCAACGAATAATTTCTCGGTGAAAAAAGTAGGGTAATAATTGAAAAATAAAACAAAAACAAAATTAAATTAGGGACCGAAATCACTTTTTCCATCCGTTTCTAACGTTCAGCTAACGGAGGGGGATCCATTGGTATTGTCAGGTAAAGGAGGGGAGGTCAGTGTCATTTCAGAAACCTCAGGGGAGGTTTCTGTCCGTGTCAGAAACCTCAGGGGAGGTCAGTGAAATTTGCCCCTATTTATATTTACAACAAAAAGGAGCTATTTGGAAATGACTTTATTAGCAATCCTGTTTGTTTGAGCTTCTTGTTTGAGACTCTCCTCTTGTTCGAGCTTCTTCTCTAGCTCTCACACCTACGGGCTAAATAGTAGAGACTACAGACCCCACCAAAACCCAAACAATTTACCCTCAATAACTAAAACGGATGCAATCAATATTTGTCAGGACAGCCGTGAATAACAAGAATAAATGTTATCCGTCCATTTGTGCAATTAATGGTTGAGGTCAGTGGCAGAGATACCTCGGGGCCTGGGGGCCCCGGCCCTCTCCGAGCTCCCGAGTTTTAAATTTTTTATTTTGTATATGCCTAATTTTGAATATTATTGATAATTATTTGTGTATAGCTATTTATAATCTTGATAATTTTGGTTTGAGTTGATAAAAAATTGGTTATTTGACACTTATTTCTCAATTTTTTTATAAATAAAAAATAATCACGTGATTATTGAAGTTGCCTAAAGGAAAAAAAATAAATGATTGGTATATTTTAACTGCATTAAGCTAAAATTATTTCAAAATACAAATGTAATTTATTGAAAAAACATAAATTTTATGATATAATAAGTATACGTTCCGATAAAAAATATATATGTTTATTACTTCGACCTCCGTCGGATCAAAATCTTGACTTGGCCACTGGCTGAGATGTGTTTTCAATTTTGACCGGTCAAAAATAATTATTTCAAGTCACAATTGGTTTTCAATCCAGACCATTCGGAATACTTTTAAACGCGCACAATTTAGTGTCGTAAATCTTCTTTACGGGATGCTCCGTAAAAAAGATTTTCTCATTTGTCAGAGGCTTCAAACCAATGACACAAAAGCAAAACGACATAATTGTAACTGAGTTTTAATCTTTTGGTTGACAATGATATCATTCATACAGTATATGCCTGTGAGATGCGGACATGGCTAGAGTAAACGCCCTCCAATTCCAAATTAGGACACTATACGGTTTGCACTTTATAGATGGCGCTGAAAAGAATGGAACATTGTTTTGCTGTGCCCTGCATAATAACAAGCTAGCTCTTTACCCTAAAAATTCAAACACGGGTGCCAAATGCTATCCTGCTCTATTCTTACGTAGCAATAGAAGTCTGCTTATGCTATTTCGGTAGTGCTTTTCGACCTTGTCTTCGATCTGGACACAAGGCTGTTGGAAAACAGAATGGCTCATGGGCTGCTGCCTCCACAACTAAATCCAAGGGAGTATGAGGCGTTAGTATTGGAGCCACAAAAATTCATAAATCACCACAAATTTTGTAATCAAACAAAAAATTCGTACACTGAACCACAAAAAGTTGTAAAATATACCACAAAAATTCATAAATAACACCACATAGTCGTTTTTTTTGAGCTTCTGTCGTCTATTTTTTTCCACAAAATTTATAAATAACACCACAAAAAAATCATAAACAGCAGCAAATTTTTTTGTGAAAAATAACAACAAAAATTCATTAAATAACACCAAAAAAGTTCGTAAAAGTAACAACAAAAACTTGTCAAATAACCCACCACAAAATTCATATTTCGGGCCGTGAAAATTCATTAAATGGGCAAAAAAATTCGTAAAGGGTGTATTGTACACCAAAATAAACAAGCCACAAAAAATCATAAAAGAAGCCACAACAATTTGTAAAGGAAGTGTGAACGGAATACTTTTCTGTGAGATGACTATTTTGCTTATTTTAGTTTTGGGTGCGGCTACGGTACCTACTCCCAAAGGGTCTCCGGTACACTCGTACTTTCATATCTCGGACTATGAGAATCCATCTCTCATTTACAAAATTTCGTAACCAACACCATTAAAAATTCATGGGAATGACTTCGGTGTCCTCGATTATTTTGTGGATATCGTAACTTTTGGTATAACAAAATTATTATGAGTATAACCAAAACTATTAGGAGCATAACAGAATCATAGTAAGGCATAATATGTTATGCCTTAGTTAGGTTTGGTTATATATTGGTTGGTTTTTTTGATATTCTTTGGTTATACTTTGTTTGGGTTCGATTATGCTTATAATGGATTTTAATTATGCTCATAATGGTGAAATTATGGTGTCTCCAAAATGACTGGGGACACCATAACATCATCCAAAAGTCATATGTTGGACCACAAAAAAAATGATGTTGTGGTATCCCCGGTCATTTTGGGGACACTATAATTTTTGGCATAATTTTACCATTTTGAGCATAACTAAAACCCATTATAAGTATAACAAAACTAAACAATGCATAACCAAGGAATATCCAAAAAATCAACCAAGACATAACCAAATCCAACCAAGGCATAATAAACAAGTTATGTCTTGTTATGATTTTGTTACGCTTGTAATGGGTTTTGGTTATGCTCTTTATGATTTTGTTATGCCAAAAATTATAGTGTCTTCAAAATGACTGGAGACACCGAAGTCATTCCATCCTGCGCCAACTTTTAACTTCTGCGCCTAAAACCACAAAAAATCATCGGTTGGGCCACAACAATTCATATGTTATTAAACCTAAAAAATTCCTATATTAGGCCAACAGAAGTTCATGAACTTGTACATTGGACCTTAAAATCTTACTATAATTCGAGCAAAAAATATTTATACATTGAACCCCAGACTATTTTTGACAAAATGCAGATTACCTCTATGTAGTTTAAGCCTTTTGGTACATCACTTCCCTATTTTTTGAAAATGACCAATTAGCCTCATTGTCATTTTCATTAAAAATCATATCACAAACCACAAGAAATCATATGCACCATCCCATACACACCAAAGGAAGAAGTTTGTATCGAAGTATCGTCCCCTTTTTTTTAACCAACTAAAAGGCCCTTGAAAGAAAAATCGAAACATGTCTGCATATATAGTTAATTACTCCGTATACTATATTTATTTTTTTAACATGCCGAAAAATATATTTAATACATGTTTTTTTGCACATTCCACACTTTTGAACCCTAACGTATGTTTGACGAGGGCTGCGGAGATTTTATATTCAAGCTGATGAAACATCGTATACTAATCAAACTTAACTAACATAATAATAATATTCTATCGTTTGGCGAAAAAAATCCCCTAACCATTCCTTATTTTGTGGTTAGTGGTTTCATTTTACTATATGTCAATATAAACAACTCTATAATAAATATATTAATTACGTAGCATTTCTGATAAAGAAACTCAACTTATGTGTAGTTGGGGGACCGGTTTTAGGATACAAGAAACCGAGAACAATCAGCATTTGGAACCGTGGGATTGGAGAGGTGTTCTATTCTCTACAGTCAAACTCATGATACTCACCAATCCACACCAATCAGCCACAACCACGTGTTCAATTGAAAGGTTGCTACTGGAGAAATGAATACTGTCACCAAGAACACAACGAATGGTGAGCTACTCCTGCGTGTCAAGTGTACATTAGTTTAATCCTTTTCTTGCAGATTGTCTCACGAACTCAGTTCTTGAAAATTGGGAGCAGTGCAGGAGCGGCCTCGTCAAGAGAAAAACTTACATAGAGAGAGAAAGTGAAGACAGAGAGAGAGAAGTTTGTTTATGTGTATTTTCGCATTGGAATGTCCTCTGATTGGGCTGCCATAATACCCCATATCTCTCCTCATCGTGCCCTCCGCAGATTGTCAAAGAGCCTCTAAAAATCCATCGTTTTCTTGTCTCCTATAATTAATTCGATCTTCTATTTTTTTTTTTTTTTCAATACCCAAGTGCATTGATCTCTCTCTGTCTCTCTATTATACCCTCAATGGGTTCTGTTCGCTCTACTCTCATTCTTGAGCTCGCATCAATAAGCTAGAGATCTTTTACACAGCTTGTTTCTCCACCTACTTGATTTATTATTTATATCTCGCTCAGTAAATGGCGAATGCATCTGGGTATTTTTCGCCTTCAATTCCTAGCCTAAGAAAGAGGAATAATCGTCCTTGTATTGGCATATACCAATCTGGGTTTACTTCCGCTGAAGGAATCTCCAAAAGGGTATTCTGCTGTAGCTCTAGCACAATTGAAGGAGCTGAGGCTTCCCCTTCTGGAACTCGAGTGCCTAGGTAAGTTTCCATCAATTTGATCACCTGGGTCTTGTTGAATTTAGTAATTTCTCGATCAAATGGGTACTTAATACAATTGGTTCGGGAAAAAGATTTGATTTTGTTTGTTGAAGTGGGATTATTAATGAGAATCTGAAATTTTTATTGAGTTGGTTCTCTCATTCTGGCTTACTGTTTTCGTTATTAATCTCTTTTTGTTTGGCATGTCAGGTTTTATTCGTGATGATAATTTTATTAGCTGGTGTTTATCTTCTGTTGTGTTACTAACATGATATATGATTTTTAAGTCTCTTATCTAGTTTTCTCCGAAACAAAAGACTTTGTTGTTCTCTCAGTGGCACTTAGCCTTAAAGGATTTGTGCAGCAAAGCCCATGCTTAAAATTATAGCACACTACAGCCAATTTCAAACTTCTATTGTTAATGATGGCCACTTCTTCGTTAAAGTTGATAATTTACAAGTAATGGTTTTCAGCAAGGGAGAGTTTTACAGGACTATATGGCTTGGTATTTGGTATGGCACGGAGTTTGGCAGTGAGAAAAATAATGTGCTAGGTGAACAAGTGTAGCTAATATGAGTATGCTGAGATGGATGAGTAGTGTCGTTATTGAAGAGAGACTTACAAGTGCGGCTTATTAAGGATAAGATAAGGAAAGCTATTTGAAACTTAATGCTCATGTGTCGCACAGACCAACTTATGTACCTGGTTGCTGATGGACTGGTTGACTTGAGTTGCGAGGAGTAGAATTCTTGTTCTTAGCTCTAGTAGTTGGGTGTTTTGGTTGTATAAGGCTCAAGATGAAAGCTTGAATGCATAAATTTATATTATTAAGGAATTTTAGCACATACAGAAGATGACTGGATATATATGAGGCACATATGTGGGTATGTGAAAAAAACCACCCGGGAATCTGTTACTAGCCCAGGGTGCCAAAATTTTTGTACCTCATCACTTGGTCAGAGGTCCGACTGCCAAACAAGTGATCACATCAAAAGCGCCAAGTGTTTGACCATGGCGCTTTCTCCATAGATGGCACAACGAAAACCTTCTTGTTCCAAAACCAACCTACCTTTATGCTCTTTACCTCAAACACCATTCTTCAATGAAAAAGAACGTAGATTATTTGATTCTATTTCCTCCTTTGGTAATAATTGGTTATGCTATTTTCATTTCACTAGTCGTTTTGGCTGCTGTTCTTACTTCATTGGTTGAAACCTGCAGTACTTGTCCATAAGGACCATAACCATTGCCTGGGAAACATTGTGCTTCATGATGATCCTTATTTGGTATCAATGTGATGACAAGTGATTGGATAAATTATTTGATTTTGGATACATTTATCCAGGCTTATCAGCAAAGGTTGCAAACTAGTTGGATGTGGATCTGCAGTACCGAGTCTCAAGGTTTCCAACGATGATCTTGCGAATCTTGTGGATACTTCAGATGAGTGGATTTCTTCTCGCACTGGGATTCGTAATCGACATGTTCTAGCAGGTTAGTTTTTCCGTAGAGTGCTTTTCTGGCATTTATCCACTCTTATGAACAGTATTGAACACTTTGAGGTAAATTTGCTTACTATTAGCTGAGCCTCATCTTGGAACAAGCACAGAATTGTCTCAATTGAGCTTTAGCTGGTTGGCTGATATTAATTTGTGGAGAATTCATTATTGTTGGTTTTGAGTATTGAGCCAGTCACCAAAGTTGATTGTTGACTGTGGGTCTTTTGAGCTGAGCCCAAGCCTTGGGAAGGATATATACTCCAGAGCCAGTTTAGTGTAAGTTAGTTCTCTAGAGATGCCTTATCCTCAAGTCCCAAATTTTCTTTCCTGGATTCTATGGGAGTTATTTCGTGGGAGTAGCAGCTTCAAAACTCAACATTTTTTTCCACCCCATGACGATCAGTTTGGCCTTCACTCAAGAAGAGAGGATCTACCTATCAGCATAATAAGAGTGATCAATCTGGTTAATATGAGTGGTTCTGAGTATCATGAATGTCTAGACCACTTCTGATGCTCTGCAAATCATACCCTTTCTGATGCTTTGCAAATCATATGCATTTGTCTTCCTCTCTGTGCTGCATGCCTGTGTGGCTGTGTGTGTCCCCAAAATTATGCGAACTTTAAATGTTTAAATGGCTGTTGTCTGACTTTTGCTTTTACAGGCAATGAGAGCATGACAGCTCTGGCTGTGAAGGCAGCCCGAAAAGCTCTTCAGATGGCGGAGGTTGATCCTGATGACGTGGACCTAGTCCTGATGTGTACTTCAACTCCAGAGGATCTTTTTGGTAGTGCTCCTCAGGTATAACTATATTAGATGATTCACAAACCAATTTGCAGTGGTCCTTCGAAATAATCATAATTGACAGGAGGATTAGTGTTGTTGGGGTCTAATTCTGTGGTAAGAGTGCTTGTGTTTTCCAAGAAGATTTGCATGTGAGATTAGAATTTGACATTACAGGAATAGAAATATTCCGAGAGAAATATAAGAGGCCTGTAATTATTATTATTTTTAAATTTGGAACAGGTCAATCATTTTTGTTTGTCGATAATAGGATATATCATTTGGTCTGCAATCACAATACAACAATTCTGTTAATATACCCACATTTGAATCTTGAGTTTGGCTCGTTTAATTAGTGAACATGCTCAAATGAACTTATCCACTCTTGTGCGAGCTGCTCACCAGTGGCTTGGTCTGTAGAATGGCACAGCACTATTTTTTCTAATTTTAAACTACCCAAAACTGATTGTACAAAACAAAATCTACAGCAATTGTACGTATCCACGGAGTACATGTAGAAGAACATGGCTGTACATCTATTCTTGTTCATAGGCATGCTTTTTATTAGTTTCCACCTATCAGATGAAACTGGGTAGCTGTGTATGCATTGTAGGGCAATCACGGTGATTGCTGCTTTGACACCAAACTTAGCTATGCTTTTGCACTATAGATCTCTCACCCTGCCACCCGTGAAGGCATAGTGTGGACACTAACTTCGCTGTGTTCTATTTTTTTGTTATTATTGTAGTAATTTTTGCCATGTACAAGGGCAGTCAAATTATTATTCAAAACTTAGGCAACTAGGCAGATGGTCAGAGATTGACGCCTTGCCTACTTGGGCTTCGCTAGCACTTAGTTATCTATGTCAGCCGAATTCTGTTTTAAGTATAATTTCCTGATTGTTTTGTTGATCAGTATGACGAACTCTTTTCGGAGTTTTTATGTGCTCTTTACTTATGTATTTATCTCACATTTCAGATCCAAAAGGCGCTTGGCTGCAAAAATAATCCATTGGCTTATGATATTACGGCTGCTTGTAGTGGGTTTTTGTTGGGTCTAGTTTCAGCTGCCTGTTATATTAGGGGTAACCTTTCTTTGCTTTGCTGTATGGGTTCTAAATTATTGTGCATCATTTATCGAACTGACCAGTCTGAAATTGTAAATTGCAGGAGGTGGCTTTAGTAATGTTCTTGTGATAGGGGCTGATGCTCTTTCACGTTATGTTAATTGGACTGACAGAGGGACCTGTATTCTCTTTGGGGATGCTGCTGGTGCAGTACTTGTACAGGTAATGGCCCTATTCGTTTTCTAAAATTTGCGGCTTTGTTTGTTTTGGCATACATATGTCATCCGTCAAAATATTGTATTCATTTTCTGTCGATTGGCTGGACATAAGTGTGGGAAATTTGTTTTCTAAGTGAAACATTTTCCAACATTTGGGGCAAAACTGCTTTATCTCAGAAAAATCCAAAAGTGTTTTCCAAACTGATCCTCATGTCTGCTGGACCCTTGGGGAGTTATAACTTATTGCGTGATATGGCTTCCTATGTATGCAATACAACAACAGAACCCATATAGTCTTCAATCATTGGGGGTATGGGAGGGGGAGGATTGGAGACAGACCTAATCTTTAGCAATATGCACAAAGTGGCTGCTCTCAAAATACCACTAAAACAATGGCCCCCCTATACCTGTTTTGCAACAGATCCATGCCCCCAAACCAAAGCCGAATGGCATCAGAGAGGGTAGGTCTAGAGACCCAATTCAATTTATTTATGTGCACATTACCATGCTTCCTTCATTGATATTCCAAAGCATTGGTATGCACAATTTCCTATGTATGCAATATCTTTGGAATATTTAGCAGCCACCGCCACCACCGATCCTTGCAGATTTCTATGCAGACCATCCCAATTTAGGGTTCCGTTTTATGTTACATGGAATTGGGTATGGGTGTCGGGTGCGGTTACATAGCTTTGTGTTGGATTCATGGAACTCCCTTCCTAGTACAAGTAGACACGGGAATATGTTCACATTTGTTTGGGAAAATATTTTATCTCAAGGGTGAAATATTATCCACTATGTGTCAAAAGACCAATTCATTCATTAGATTGGACTTCTATCATAATTAAGTGTCTTTATACATGTTGGTCACGTATACCATGCCCTTATCCTAGTTTTGAGGCCCGACACTGGTATTTAGAAGACTCCATGCAACATTGATTCTGCTTGTAGGTGACATGTTTTGTTGTTGCTTTATATCTTGGAGAGTTCGTGGAGTAGGTGGTACGTGAAAGGTCTTGGGGTATTTTAGATGGAAAGGCTGTGAGATTTGGCTTGTTCTTCTCTGGAATTAGTTCCTGAGTATCAAGGAACTTGTTGCCAGGGATCTCTGGACGGTAATGATATGTGGGTTATAATTACTAACTGCCTGCAAATAGGGTCGAAATTGGTATTGGGCCTATGGCTTCATTTGAGTTTCACTGTAGAACTGTAACATGCTGTATGGACTATGGAGTCTATTAAATAATATCCGGAATTATAACTTGGTCACTTTGCAGAGAGAGCAAGTAAAAAAAAAAAATATGTCAAACAATCTTAAATTCTTGAAGGCATATAACTCTTCAGAGCACAAAGATTGACATGCATATATCTCGTAATTCTGTACGGACAAAGATTTCAAGACCGGTGAAAAAGATACTGACTAATGAAGAGTCGGAGACAATTCTAGACTTACTAAATCTCTATGGAGGAGAGATGCCATATTTTGACATGTAAAGCTGATGTCCTGAAAATTGGAATAATAAATATCTGTAAGTTATAACACCTTTCGACCCCAAATCTCCACCTCTCCAGTCCTAGTATCTGCCACTGATAACTAATCTCTTCATTTTTTAACAAGTTTTAGCCATCAGTTCTCCTTCTCCCAGCAAATATTATCTATTGTTACTTGCATGTATAGTCATCTGCTTCCATTCTGCAAATTTTAGGTACTTGTGGTAAAATCCACGGTTGTAGCGGTATTGATATTATAGTTATTCTGCAGGCCTGCAACAGTGAAGAGGATGGTTTATTTGGATTTGACATGCATAGTGATGGTGACGGCCAAAAGTTTGTGTTATCATCTTCTTTAGAACCAAACTTTGCTTCAAGTGGACTGAAGATTGAGTGGTAACTTAAACTTTGCTTCTCCCCAATGCAGGAACTTGAACGCCCCACTTTGTGAAAATGAAGTGGATCATGCTTTGGGTTCTAATGGTTCAGTGTTAGGCTTCCCGCCTGGACCTTCCTCATTTTCCTGCATTGAGATGAAAGGTAACGAGGTCTTTCGCTTTGCTGTTCGATGTGTGCCGCAGTCCATAGAATCTGCCCTCAAAAAGGCTGGTCTCACTGGGTCTGACATTGATTGGTTACTACTCCACCAGGTATGACAGAAAGTATGCTAGTATAAGGATATTGAACCTGTAGGTTTTCACCCACTTCGTGTAAAACTAGTTTATTGCTGGATATGACTAGCTGATTGATGAATTTCGTAACTCCTCTGTCCCGTTTCCTGCCATTATATTTCTTGTTATGGTGGCTACCACTAATACTCTCAAGGGTATTACAAATCTAGTCTATGAGAATTGAACAGCAGGAAATTACTGTTGGATTGCAGATTGCCCGAATTTCTGAAAATTTGCCTGAGATGGTCTGTTAAATGAACTTGACAAAGATGCTGTAGGGGGGGCTTAGGGCATGTTTTCATAACATAAAATGATTACTTTCCGCTGATTGTTTAGTTTCTTTCTTCAAGGTGATGGTAAAGAGAGTTCGAAAATACATCTGCCTCCATTTATGTACATGGTGTACGATTCCATCCCAAGTGCATTGGATTCTTGTTTCCAATTTTTATTTTTTTGCTACTTCCAACTTTCCACGAGGCGTTTACTTCAATCTTCATTGATTGTCACACGAAATGTAGGTATCTGAGCATATATGCAGCTATCCTTTTTCCTCGTCTTATACAAAAATGAGCATCGCACTTTCCATGTGTTTGGTAGAAGAGTACCGCAGAACGATGAAAAAAATTAGAAGAGTACTGCACCATGAATACATTCTTGTTTGTAGATGCGCCGAATGATTTCTCATCCGCACTTTAGATCTTGCTATTGTTTGTTAAAAGAATTGGTTTTATGCAGGCAAACCAGAGGATCCTCGATGCAGTTGCAACACGACTAGAGGTCCCACCAGAACGAGTCATATCTAATTTGGCGAATTACGGTAACACAAGTGCTGCATCCATTCCATTGGCACTGGACGAAGCTGTACGAGGTGGGAAGGTAAAACCGGGCAACACCATTGCAACTGCAGGTTTCGGTGCTGGTCTTACTTGGGGATCCGCAATTGTTAGATGGGGATGAAACCCTTCCTTCTCTACTCACTACAGAAGACAAAATTAGAGTAGCTTGTATAAGCTGCAGCCGCCGTCTACCGTTTCTGAATGTAGTTCAGTTATTTCCGAGGCTGTAAAACACCATCTTCTCCAGCTTTCTTTTGCTTGTTCGGGTTTTGTCACCTTTAAACTTTTCGAACCATCAATAAAGTTCATTCTTTCTCCCAGCAGTTCTTGATCATACTTCATGTTTTACATTTCTTTAGCAGATGAGTAAGCAGAAAATAAGGCCAACTCAGTCCCCATGAGAGAAAGACGGGTGCACTACAACCCGAGCCGTATATCTCAAACCATCAATAATTCAGATTGTGTCCTACACCCTTGTAGTGCATCCCTGTACTAAAGGAACCCCGGTTACAAGAAACAGGACGAGTAAAAAATACTGCCCAAAATTGCATGAATCATTATTGTCAATGAATACAGGACATCTAGTGGTTTTAACACCATCTGGGGTGAAATAAATAGGTGAATAATTGCATAACCAAAACACTTACAGCACATGTAGATTTACAAGAAGAAAGAAACACAAGACTATAGTTTTTTTAGTGTACTGAAACTTCTTGAAGTCTAGATTTGATCCTCTCCAAAGTACCTTCAACTGCAATATCAAATGCATCTTTCTTACTCCTCAACCCCAACGAGCTCCCATGCTTCCTGTACATAACCCTCGGTATCAACTCGATCACTTTCTCTCTCATCCTCCTAACCTCACCCCTCGGAATCCCCATCAACACATCCAAAATCCGCAGCCCTTTGAACACCACATCCTCCTTCGGTATGAACACCGAAAACTCCCCGTACTGCCCCTCCGGCAAGTGCCACCTGTACTGCTTCTTCGCGGACTGCTCCTCGAAGAACACCGGTATGCACCCGGCCAGAATCCCGTCGAATGTGGACCGCCTGGTCGGCGTGTCCCCCGGGGGCTGCAAGCAGAAAGTGGCCTGCAGCATCGGCCTCATGAACCTAATGGGATCGTGCTCGCAAATCCCGTTGGAACAGTCCACAAACTCGCACAACGTCGAGTACGAACCGCCATCGCCGTTAACGACATCACCACCGCCAACGCCAGTGCCGTTATCGCACTCCATCCGAATGCTCCGCCGTATGTTGGGGGAGGCAGAGACCCCGCCTCCCCCGGCGAACAGCATCAGCGTGGTCCGTCTCGACTGGCGGACCCGTCCCACCCACGACTCCAGCAAAGCGGTATTCGGCGGGTGGAACGACGTCGGGTAGGGAATGGCGACCTCCTGCCACGGGTAGGCTCTAGATTCGAACGTCAAAATGGTGACGTTGTAGAACTCGGGCAGTTCGAGGAGGGAGGTGCCCCACACGGGGGGGTCGTTTGTCAAGGGCTGGGACAGGTCCCAGGCGGGGCGGGAGGCGACGAAGAAGTGGTCGTGGCCGCGGTTGCGGTCCCAGATTCCGGGGGAATCCCGATGCTTGAGGAATCGGAAGAGGTTGAGGCCGTGTTGGGAGCTGGAGTTGTAGTGGTTGGGGTCGTAGAGGTAGCGGAGGGAGTCGAGGCCGGCGTAGTAAGGGAGGAAGACGGCGTCGGCGCGGCGGGGGTCGGGGGTGAGGCAGGGGTAGTCGAGCATGCGGCGGTGGAAGATGAGCTCGAGCATGAAGGGGTCGGTGCGGAACCAGGAGCGGGTCTGGTTGTGGGTCTTGTGGCCAAGGCCATGGTTGGGGAGGTAGGGGCAGAAGTCGTCGGAGAGAGGGTAGTGGGAGCAGTTGGAGAGGAGGTGGAGGTTGAATTGTGGGGGGAGGTCGCGGATGTGGATCCGGCGGCCGGCGCATTCGGGATCGGAATATTGCTGGGAGTTTACGAGGGCGAAGAAGAAGATGACGGAGAGAGTGAGGATGATGGGTTTGATGGCCATTTGGGGAAGGGTGGAGAGAGAGGAAGGGGGGAGGAGTGAGAGAGGGAAGGGGGTTGGTGGTTGGATTTGTTTCCTTATTATTATTATTATTACAGTGGTGGATTTTGGATTTTTCTGGAGATGGGGGCAATCCGTGTTCTGTGTCGTGGCAGCATATGTTTGTTCAGTAGTACTGAATATTGATTCTACTGAACAAACAGTAGCGTTTTGTGGGGAGAGATTTGGAAAGATAGGAGGAAAACGGGGTTGAAAAGTTCGGAGTAATTTAGGAGAGAGAGAGAGAGAGAGGGGTAACGGTCAAAAGTTTTCGTGGGTATGGTGGTCGATGTCGGTGGCGTGAAGATCTTCTTCAGGGTCATAACTGCCCCACCCAATGCGGCGGTGATTTGCAAGTTTAGGCGGTTCAGTTGCGGTTTCATTGGTGTAGTTTAAGATCTCATGGAATAAAAATGTCCGAAAATAATTCAAACTGAATGTCACTTTAATTTTGCCAAAAAAAAAAAAAGTTGGGCCTTATATTTTTTTCATGAACAGAAGCGTATTTTGACGAAATGGTAAATTTTCAATGAACTTAGTTTAATTTTTTGAATTAATAAACATACAGTTTTCTTATAACCATTCTACGAACTTATGCATTATACATGGTGAATATGAGGGGACTACAAAAGTTATTGGTAATGATATCAACTTAAAAAAATAAATTATTTGGTCACCTTTACTACTATAACTTTTAAGGATCCTTTCTCACCTTTACTAAAATGACATTTTTTGACATATGTACGCAAAAATCTTTGGCAACCATATTATGGGGGAAGCGGGGGCTCTGCTGCGCCTCATGGCACAGTACCCCCTACCCTCTTGTTCAATGGATTAAAAATAAGATTTTTACACTTGTTCAATGGATTAAAAATTGTTCAATGAATTAAAAATTAAAGTATTTAATTTTTTAGACTGCTTATATATTAAAAAATATGGTTAAAAAATTAATTGCTCAAATTTTCAATCAGCTTGAACCAGTGTAAAGATCATATTATTCTAAAGGGGTATAATTAAATTTTATCTCTGGGACTCTCATAATCACGTTTCTGCTCCATAGAATTGCAAATAGAAAATTTAAGATTTTTTTTAAATCCCAAACGGTACCGTTTGAGAGTGTGGGTAGGGGGTACTGTGCCATGAGGCACAGCAGAGCCCCCGCTTCCATTATGGGGAGCCATCTCTTTCTTTTTATCTTTCTTCTTATTTAGGTAGCCATTAATTGTTTAAAGTATGCAAAAACAACATTTATTAGGATCAACATCCTCTCCCCCGTCCCTATAAATTTTAAGGCTGTATTTGAATGACAAATATCTTATCGAGGAATGAGAACGTGATTTCGAAATTCTGAATTTCTTATATTACGCTAGAGTTTGAATGGTAGCCCATTCAGGAGTAAGTATTCTCGTGAATAGAGAAGGAATCTGATCTATCCACTGTCTCATAGTAATGTGAGATAAAGGGTTGTTAAGATTTAGGATGTGACGGAAGTGTACCTAATTCCCATATTTCGTTACGCCACATCCTTTCTTTAATTTTCCGTGAAGGAACCGGGGAAGGATCATGTTCCCATTTATTACAAGGAGAAAGCTTGGCACGGCCCTACAGTGATCTAAATAGCCGCTAAAACCAGTAGGCTCATTGATATCACCTCACGTTCTGGGTAACAAACAGGTTATAGGCCCACGTACCTATACCTGATTGCACACACTTCTCCTTTAAACACACACGCACGGGGACTAGCATGACAGAGGGCATGTGCCAAAAACTCTTGGATACAAAATATAAAAATGTACTCCGGCGGGCTTCGGAATCGGATTTTTTCATTATGAATTATGCATTTTTTTTAGGTAAAAAATTTTGCATGCTTGATAGCTGATTCAAAAATACCTTTACTAGCCTCCGTCTTGTCAAATTTGTAAGTTTCTAATGATATCTCTATAACCAACGATGCTAATTTTGTTAGTTTTAGAGCCCTCACGCTTTAGTAGGTAGGCCAAGGGTTCGACTCTTCAACTTACGGGAAGGTTTTGTCTCGAATTGATATCTTATATACAAATTAATTACTTAGTGGAGTAGAATATAAAATTTGTTAACTAATTTCTAAAAATATAATGAATTAAATTTAGTCCCATCAATACTCAAGTAAATTTATCCTTTTGTAATTGTTGTCTAATTTTTTGGGGGGTAAAGTAATTGTTGTCTAATTCCTCCTTATTAACATCCTAAATCGAACGTATGTGAGTACATTGACACGCACCTATATAGACGCGTAAAAATCAACCATAAAGTTCAATAAATTGTACTCTCTATGAAAGGAAAGAGTAAAAATGGAAATAGCCATGAATAATACTTAAACATGCCACTACTGGGATTGCATCCTGAGCGAGGTCTGGAACAGTACATGAAAAGAAAATGTAAAACTATCCATGAAATAACACTAGACGGTCCATTACGAGAATTACGATTCATTTTACATTAAGGGAAAATGGCGGTCAATGACATGTTTTAATAATTAATACCCGTCAAGGACATTTTGTTCATTAACACATGTTCTTAACATGTCCTTAAATGACATTAATTATCAAAGCACGTCATGGACCGTTATTTTCCCTTACATTAATGGGCTCGATATGGGCCACATAAGCCTCACAGCAGCCTGCTGTGTCTTGGGCTTCACAGCCTTCACTCACAAGACTCGGCCTTTATAACTGACTTCCCGTTTAAAACCTTCCATTTCCCTCCCTCTCTCTCTCTCTCTCTCTCTCTCTCTCTTCCGTCTAACGAAGAGACCCATCAAGAAACCCAAGAACAACCCGTCCTGCTGTCCCTGAATCACAAACATTCCCAAGATGTTGAAAGCAGTGTGTAAGTATATCATAAACACAAGTCACTAGTTTTATTTGCGTTTTTAACAGCCGTAGCGGCATAATTCAACCCAACTGCTTTCATCTTTTGTTTCGCAGCTCTCTTCGGCCGCAAGAAGACCATCCGCCCGTTCAAGAACTTCTACGCGGAGTGGATCGAGACCCTCAGGACCACCCTCCTCCCCGTCCTCCGCCAATCCATGTCCTCCAACTCCCCCCACCACCTCCTCCCCACCCACGTCGACACCGTCCACACCCACTTCCAGTCCTACTATGCCGCCCTCGACCTCGCCGCCTCCTCCCACAACGACGTCGCCCAGCTCCTCTACCCCGACCACCGCAACCCCCTCGAGTCACCCTTCCTCTGGCTCGGCGACCTCCACCCCTACCTCTTCACCAACCTCCTCCGCTCCTTCCTCAACGACGACAACGAGGATTTTGACCTCAAAGAAAGCGGAGAGAGATTGGATCTTGGTTTGTCTGGGAGGGATTGGAACGTGGTGACGGCGTGGGGGAGTCCGTCCACGGGGTTAACGAGCCGGGTAGAGCAGATTGAGTGCGGGTTGAGGCTGATGGTGCCCGCAATCTCGGCCCGGTTTCGGGACGCGCAGAAGGGGTTTGTGGAGAGGGTTGGGGCGGAGTGGGGGAGGAGCGAGAGGGAGGAGGGGGCCAAAGGTGGGATCGAGGAGGCCTTGGAGGCGGAGATGGATGAGATGACGGGGGTTTTCTTGGACGCCAACAGGTTGAGGAGGAGCGTCCTGTCGGATATCATGGGTGCCACCAGTGTTTACCAGGCTGCACTGTTCCTTGAAGGGTTGGCTCAGTTCGTCGTGGGGCTTCGGGATCACGAGTTGTTAGGGCAGTTCGAGCGGTGCAAAATGGTTATCAACTTGTGAATTCAACTGGGTTTCGAACGCCTTCGGATTTTCTTGTGTAGTACAGTAGTAGTTTGGAAAAGGAACAGAGGAGCTTGTAAGGTGCTTAAACCACTTCTCATTTCTGTGCCCAAAATTCGTGTATTTTGTGTATCAAGATCATTATTTAAGGCTCATTTATTTTTCTTGTGAAATCATTTTATTGGCAGGGTGGTGTAACCTTGTTCATTGCGGTCCATTTGTATTGTTTGAGAGTATTTTGTCAGTTTTGAGTAGATGCAGGAATTTCTCTATTTTTGTTGTTGTAATAGGTACCGGCATGTGTCAAGGAACGATGAAGTAGAGTTCCTTCTGTTTGTGCTCTCAATCAGGATACATGTATAACTATGAACATATGATTTAGTTTTCTATTGAAGCACTCGTTTAGATGAGAAGCTATAACACTAATGGGCATGGTTGTTCTAATGTTTTGGAAATTCCACAAAGTGTCTTGAAGTAGATGGTCTTCCTTTAGGACTTTAGTTGCTCTGTCAAAAAGCGGTTTAAGAAATCAAATAAACCTGTCAAAATATAAGTTACCTTATGATAACTATTACAGTTAGAAACAAGTTGGAAAGTATTTGGTAAAAGCCAAATTGATCTTTCATTCAAGGAAGGGTCATACATATGAAAGATTGAGATGTGTAAACTACAGTTAAAGCACCAGGCCTTTCTCGTTCTTTTGGTCTTGTTGAGCGTAGAAATTAATGATTACGTTTAAGTGAATGCTAAAGATATCACAACGAAGTAGAGAGATGCAAGCGTAGCCCTTTAGGATAGTATAGGGTGGGTTTGCCAGCCATATGTCCTACACCAGTACATAAAATGTCACTGAAAACTTAGTTCTAC
>BPLS01000540.1:676308-703556 GCA_019656275.1 Rhododendron kiyosumense
CAGATGCATCCCCTATCAATCTCACTGACTGTAAGCAATGCATCATATAATAAGTAATGAAAAATGAATCCACAGGCATTTACAGGATTCTAAGAAAGTCTATGTGAACTACTATTGAGATAATATAACATTCTAGGCATCTCCACAATGCATGGACCATTGGATAATGTGAGAAATGGATCAGGTTAGGTCAACTTTAATTACTGCCTTTTTTTCCCTCAAAGGAACAGTCAGATTTTGGGAACTTTTCTAAAACAAAAGTCGGTCCGCTGTAATCGTACCATGCATTTACCACAAAGATTTAAAGCAATTCATGTTGTTACTTGGTACCAGTTCAGTTCTTCCTAAAGAGGCTCTTCAATTTCAGAATGTAAAGGCTGCACTCAAAGGATACTAGTAGAGGGAATCCAATCAGTACACAAAAATGTACAGATAATTTTGGAAATATTGAAATGGTTATAAACCACAACTTTCAAAAGAATAGAAGATGTTGAAATTCATTTCCTTCTCTAATAAAGCACTTGAGCAAACTTCAAACAGTTAAAGCCTTGATACTATCAGTGAACTCTCCAACAGAAGTAATACCAGTCTAGAGCCAGCTGTGGCTAACTATCAGATGCAATAGGGTCATTGTGGCTACTAAATTGAACATTCTAAATTATGCCCTCTCCAAAAACAATCACAAGCATAAAATGCTAACAGAACTTACATGCAGAAGCGCGTTAGCAATCATAGGCTTGAAAACATTCAACTCAAAATGGCCATTTGATCCTCCCACCGTAACGGCAACATGGTTTCCCATGACCTGAGATGCACAAAGTTAGTTGCTTGAGTGAAAAAACACAAAAAGAAATCGATATCGATAGCGATACGAACTAAAACAATGTCATAGAAGCATAAGTAAAAGTCATGACTACATGTTTTGCGGCAAGCATTATTGTATTTCCAAAAGCATCCAAGGCATACTCCAGACATTTAAAATCTAAGTAAACAGGAATAAGACACTGAACCTTACCTGAGCACAAACCATAGTAAGGGCCTCGCACTGGGTAGGGTTCACTTTCCCCTGAAATAGAGTAAAAGCACACAAAATAAGTTTCCTTTTAATTTTTATTTCCCTGATTCTCTGTGGACTGGCCAAAATAAGAAATGGGAGAGGATAAAGGTCTTACAGGCATAATACTGCTGCCAGGCTCATTTTCAGGAAGAATGAGTTCACCAAGGCCACAGCGCGGACCACTGGACCATGAAACAAATGTAAACACACAGAAGTTATCAGTGTAACAAACATTGTGTTAACAGACGACAATGCATACCTTCCTAATAACCGTATGTCATTCGCAATCTTCATCAGGGAAGCAGCAATTGTGTTCAAGGCTCCACTAGTTTCAACAAAAGCATCATGTGCAGCCTGGCATTACCAAAAATCATTAGAAGAGGCAAAACTGATTTGTCATTAGGAGACAATATATGAAAACCGCAACAAAATTTAGGGGACCCAAAGGATAACCAGTGCTTCAAATTTGTTTTCTGCTGTGACAAACGGCAAGTTTGTTTCTTCAGCTACTGCTGCAGCAATCTTTACATCAAACCTGAAGAGGTCACGATATTGAGAAATGGAGTCCGCAACACAAACCAAAGCAATCATTCATTATAGACTTTACTAAGACCACATGGGTAGTGAGATTTTGGAACTTTGGTGCTCATGACCAGGTGACAAACCATCTTCTCCTTCAAACAACTAGGACAACACTACTTCTCTACACTACTGATTCTTGGGAATGGTATCCATTCAGATAAAATTAAAAACTTAGCTTTCAAACAACTTAGACGAGTTTCCTTCACTAACACTTCACCGATTCTTCGTGGACTTTCCTATCAAGAATTTGCCCAATTATTGAGACCCTGAAAAACAAAATGCAAATTCCCTCGTGCTATTTCTCAAACCCCATGTTCCGAGTACTTCGGCCATTTTGTCAATGTATTCACTATATTCTCACAACACCATTCTGTATAACTTCAAGTCCAAGGATCCTATATGTTAACACCAGTTCAACAATTAAGACAAATGGATATGTGAGTAGTTTTCAAATGAACTGCATCAAGAACAAATGATTCTAACCTTGAGTCAAGTTTTTGCATGCACATGGAACAAGTACATTAAAAAAACACAGGTCATAGAAAGCTTAAACTACAAGACTCAAGAGAAACAAGACCAACAGACTGAACACAGAATCCGAAGTCTCATCGAAGTAGGTGAAAGGTCTCAAGCACCAAATAAAGCAGGCGTATACCCTTTTTTGGTGTTCAATCCAGTCCCTACAGCAGTGCCACCCTGCGCAAGCTGCTCATGCAACCTCTAACCTGTTAGATCTTTAGTAGAAGCAGAATAGAACCACCAGACATAAACAACCACTAACTGCCAACCTGATACATGCGAGGAAGGGTGCACAGGACTCGGTCAATTCCATATTTCACCTGCAACCAGAGCTCATTCTGTAAGGAATCCCTTCACATGTAATGAAGGCTTTCGCCATTCTTTCGAGTGGGTCAAAATCAAAACCAAATCCGCTGTAAAGTAATAAACAACACTGGAAAAGTTTGGTAGCAAAACAAGCTTACTTGTGTGGTGTAGCCACTAAACTCTTGCCCCAAAGTCAAAGGTGTTGCATCTTGAGTGTGAGTACGCCCAATTTTTATGATATCTTTGAACTCCACTGACTAGCAAAACCAAACAAGCTTGATAGATAGGAGTCTTTGCAGATATAACTGAAGTATACGTGTATCATTACAAACGACAGAGATAGAAGCATGACAACCAAAACATAGCACGTAAAAAGCAGGTCAGAATGCTTCACCAAATTACTATTAGACAGACAATAGTGCTTATGAATCAGGGTAAAAAAGGATCAAACCATAACTAGCATAATTAATAGGAGAAGGAACGCCAATTCAAAAGCCACCTTAGCTTTTGCAGGTAATGGGCTCACACGCCCATGTGACACCACATCATCTCCCTGCCCTGCCCTAGCAACGATGTCCTGTGCAAGCCTCCCGAGGTGACATCTAGACCAATGCAAATCCCCAAACAGCCTGTTAGGTACGGTTAGTTCTCCCACCATCGGGTCAACGAACCTTCTAACAAAATGCACCATCTCCTCCACTTGCGCTGGTGCACTCGGTCTTCCCCCATCACTGCCCTGTGGATCTTCCACTTGAGTCTATTTCTCATATGATATGCATTTAATCAGTCTAAACCTGCCTAAGTGGCGAGCCTAGGTTAGTAGGGTGAGTATAGGGCATAGAAACAGCATCTGAAATGGTACAACAGTCATGAGGCACCACAAAAATCTCTTGACCCTCACGTAAATCTCGGGTTCTGGTGACTTAGTTGATAGGCCTAGAGGATGTGTCTTGACCCAAGTTTCACTAGATGGACTTGCATTTTTACAATACTTAGATAAGACTACACAAACTGCGATAGAGACACGTCAAGTGCTCCATAGCACCTCAACACCACATATCATGCCAACCAATATAGTCTCTCACTTGGAGACATGAGAGTTCGATGCCATAATAGTAGCGGTGGCTACCTCCAAATGTTGAGCTAGCAAAGGAAGCCACCTGTCCACACAACCAGGTGAATTCGCCTCCATGGCTTGACCCTCCTATATTTAGGAAATAACCTTTGCCTTGCACGCAACATAGTCATCTCCTTCCCACTAAACCTTATACCCTGATTCTTAGGTTCCAAGCCTCCACTTTTCTGTCTCCCCTTGAGACCGAAAGAACCTCACTCAGTTCACCGACTCCACCCTGACTACCCAATGACTACCCAGCACCAGCTCAATGACCGTCATGCCTCCCTCAAGGCTCCCTCCACAGTCCCATAGAGCCTCCATCGCCCACATATCCTAAAGCCTACTTCAAGATATGATATTTACAATGGTGGATAAACCCATGGTGAGATGACTCTATGCCCAAGGTCGTACGAAATTGACGTAAAAAGACCAAACAAAAACTTTCAGGATCACCAAATTCAAGTTGACAAACAAACCCATGTTGAATTGGAGCTTGGTATAGTCAGAGGCATTATGTAATGGGTAATAAGACAGTGAGACAGACGGAAATTTGTAGGCCTGCAATTACACTCCCCATAATTTTTAAGGTCACTAGTTGACTGCACCTTTTTTGTAAGTGTAACCTTTCTAGTTTCTTTTCTTGGGGGTCTCTATGAGGAACACAATTAAAGAAATTTAATTTCACCTAATGACCTAAAAATGTGACTAGTGTCTTTTCCATATCCTTCTGCAAAATAGATTTGCTCATGGGACTATCCCATGGTGTATGCTGTTTGCAGATGATATTGCCCTCATAGATGAAACCGCTAGAGGTGTTGATACGAAATTGGAAATTTAGAGGGAAGCATTAGAGTCAAAGGGGTTTCGGATAAGTAGGAGCAAAACTGAGTATATGGTGTGCAAGTTTAGTGGTACCAGCAATGTGCATGAAGAAAGAGTGATGATCCAAGACCAAAAGATACCAAAGAGTGACCATTTTAGGTATTTAGGCTCGATTAGTAGTAAAGATTGAGAGATTGCCGATGATGTGACCCATAGGATCCAAGTGGGGTGGCTCAAGTGGAGGAGTGCTACTGATGTACTATGTGACAAGAGGGTACCCACAAAATTGAAGGGAAAATTTTATAGAACTGCCATAAGATCAATGCTTTATGGGACAGAATGTAGGTCTATTAAGAAACAACAGGTGAGTAAGATGAGTGTAGCAGACATGAGAATGTTGAGGTGGATGTGTGGTAAGACTAGACGAGATAGGATTAAAAATGAAACGGTTCGTGAGATAGTAGGTGTAGCATCTATAGAGGAGAAGTTGGGAAAAAATAGGTTAAGGTGGTTTGGACATGTGTACCGTAGACCTGGAGATGCAGTAGTTAAGATAGCGGAGAGGATAGCTTTGGGTAGCAACGCTACGGGGAGGGGAAGAACTAAATTGACATTAGATGCTATCTATGATGCACGGACATGGACACTGACACGGACACAGGGACACGAGAATTCTAAAAAAATGGGGACACAGACATGGCGGGGAACACGCCACTTGTATATTTATTTATTTACTTATATTTTCTTTCAATTTTTTTCCAAATTTAAATGCAAAATGTGGACAAAACGAAAATTCCATAGTTCTAATACCATTTAAACAAAACAAGACATCCATAAGTTCAATACAACCCTATTGAAAAATTACAGTTTAACCCCTGAATTTTTTTTAAAATTTACAGTTTGCCCTTTTTAAAATTTACAGTTTGACCCCAAAATTTTAAAAAATTACAGTTTGACCCCAATTTTTTTTTTAAAAAAAATTACACTCTGACCCCCTCCGTGTCCCTATCGGTGTCCCGCCGTGTCCCCCTCAAAAATTTATATTAAATTATGAGACACACCATACGTGTCTCCGTGTTCAGACACTGCGAAACATCGATCCCTAGAGGTGTCGGTGCTTCATAGGATGTTGTTGTGCGCAAAGATATGAGTCTAATGGGTTTGAGTGAACAAATGGCCTTTGACAGAGCTCAATGGAGAAAAAAGATTCATGTAACCGACCCGGCGACCCCAATTGATTAGGACATAAGGCTCGGTTTGGTTTGGTTTGGTATGGGACTATCGCATACCCTGCTATGCTTATCTTAGGGCTTTAGGTTTGAATTCTTTGGTACCTTTAATGTCATAACTGAATAATTATTTATTATTACCTTCTTAACTAAACTTCTTCACTGGCTATCCAAAACACAAAATTAACATTCGAGTATTTTTAATCGCCTTTGGAAACAGAAACAATAATTAAAAACCTGTTTGAGAAATCCTTCTGCAGGGAAATTACTGAGATCTATTTTCATCTCACCACATACGCATACCATTTTACAGTAAACAATCTTCCACAGGATGTTTCAATTTCTTGTTAAAAGTTATTGTTGCAGCATAGCAAGGAGCAGTAATTTTAGTGCATAAAAAAAGAAGATATACTGCATGTACCACGTCATCAAAAAAAAAAACTTCCCTCAGCTAATAGACAAAATAGAGTTTCCAAAGAACAGAAAATAACTTCAACCTTGGAATGTAGTGAAGCCTGCAAATGTTTCATCTTCGGTATTAAACTCGAATTTATTTCCATTGCAGCAGCGATGTGCATCACCTGTAAAATTAAACCATCCACAAGAGAGCAGATCAATTTCTCCAGATGAAAAGTCAGTTATACAGTTTACAACACTCAGGAATTTTCACTGCTATGCTTTATTAGGCTTACCGTTGGGAATGTGTCATTAGAAGATTGTGATCTATTTACGTGGTCATTTGGATGCACAAATTTTTCACCTCGCTGATGGCCAAGAATTTCAGCTGCTCTATTTGCAATAACCTGGAAGTACATTCATCGGAAATAGAGCAAATTGAAAAATTCTAGCACCAGTAATCAGTACTGGAGGAGATGAAAACGTTAACTTCATCTGAAAAAATATGGAAGTAACAGTAAGTAATAATAGGGAAAAAAAAAAAACAAATAAGATAGAGAAAGTTAACCCCCCAAAAAATTGTACATTACCTCATTGGCATTCATATTACTTTGGGTCCCACTACCAGTCTGCCACACAACCAGTGGAAAATGGTCATTTAGCTTTCCTTCAGCCACCTCTTGAGCTGCTTGCATAATTGCTTTCCCTATGGATGGATCAAGACCATATTCCATGTTGACCTGCAGTTGGACACAATAAGTTCATCTGAGTCGATTTGGAAAGAGAATGTTCATATACTAGTAGCATCTCATACAATAGATCAGAGCCAATTTAATTGTTGTAAATCTGAACATCCAGCAGCTAGCTTAGCATGATTTTTACAGGAACTAATAAGATCAGGAGGAGTACATAAAAGCAAATTTTGATGCAATACAGTGGGAAAATATGTAAAAAACAGTAAGCAACCTTGGCAGCACATTTCTTAAGGATGCCAAAAGAACGAACAATTGGCTCAGGCATTCGTTCCCGGTCACCGCCAATCTCAAAATTCTGTAACGATCTTTGAGTTTGAGCCCCCCACAATCTGAAAAATTAAGGTACACTCAGTCCAAAATTTTGAAGTATCGCCCGAGCTGGCACTTAGTTACCAAAAATACAAAGGCAGTGCGACTACTTTTTAGTGAAAATATGACTTTCCAAATATTACGTGAACAAAAAACAGCTAAAAAAGTAAGCAATGCGCGGCAGTTGAAGGTAGTAAATGAGAAAGAAAGTAACCAACTTATCAGAAGGAACACTGATCGGTCCAAACGTGTCTCTTTCTTCCCTGAAAGAAGTCGAAAACGATCTCCAGCAAGCACTGAAGCGCAACAAGGACGTGGTCGAGAGGCGACGAGATGCAATGAAGATCGCCATGCCTTTTACTATCTCTCAAATCTAGTCCTGCGACAACAAACACATCACGTAGGATTTCACGAAATTGGATAGATATAGGGATGCAGAAGATCAGGAGATAGATTGTCATAGATTACCTTGTGAAGTGAGTGAAAAAGTGAGAAGAAGTGCGGCCGACGAGCTCCAACGAAGGAGAGGTTTAGGTCAAATCAAAGATTTTGCGTAGTTTCAGTTGAGCGGCTAATGGTGGATTGCCCATACTTTTTGTTGGGGAAAATTCTGTTGGCTTTCGAATCTACCCCCGACTTTATGCTTTATTTATGAGTCTCTTCAAAAGAAAACTTTTCACTTCAAAGTTCTAATTTAACTATAAATTGATCTTTAGGCTGAATCATTGTATCGTGTTCGGTTCTTAATTTAGTTTTAGTTGAAAATATTAGTGGCAGGCATGTAAAATGCTTTTACAAAATATAAAAAAAATCACAATTATAGATAAGAGTCTAATGGGTTTGTGTGAACAAGTGGCCATTGACAGAGCTCAATAAAGAAAATTGATTCATATAAGCCGGCCCTTGACAGAGTTTAATGGTTTGGTAAGAAAATCACAATTAAAGAAGAGTCACTATATAGTTAACATCATTAATCATCACTTTGCGCTAGCTCCAACATGAATGTGATTAGGAGATTGGTGAGGGAAAACAATATTCAAGTTCGAGTAATTAATCCTGTTCAATAGAAGGAAAGAAATTGAGTTTCTAATTCACTGTATTCAGCATGTTAAAATTCGGTTTCGCGATCAAAATGCCACTATACTTTCTTTTCTTTTTCTCTAGCTTAATATATATGCTTCCCCTTTCTTTATGTTGCCAAAAAAACCTGCAAGAATACATGGTAAGATAATGGCCAAAATGTATTGAGAAATAACACTGCATGCGCACAAAATATAGTCCGGATGGCAGAAATGCAAAAGAACTTGCTTCATTTGTGAAGACGACTTCCATATTCTCAGAAAACAAGAATCAAATATGAGACATGCAAGAAAAACGATTAGTGTTTTCCTCAATTCTCAAGGCCGAGCGGGTAAAAAACGAACTAGTATGTGAAACTTGTCAAAAAACGCGATGTATCGTCATGGTACTGTAGTAGAGGATTGAGAAGCAAGCTGAACCCAAACAAACTCCTCTTTGTAAGCTCTGCTTCCCTCACAAGAGGCTTCACATGAGTACACAACAATAGTTGCCCAATCAAGCGAATCCACCTCAATCATTTTTCACGCCAAAGTAATAAAGCAATTGGGGCAGAGAATCTGGAATAGCCAACATAAGCCAAAGTTTCGATCAAAGATAAACGGGCAAATGAAATGGTCCTATTCCTATAAGATCAAATTTGAACACTGCAGCGTCTCCAAAAACATCGAAGTGTCTTTAGAAATGACAAGAAAATTGATAATGTAAACCTGAAATTCAAAATTGCGACTGCCACCACAATAAGTGCATTTCAGAATATCAGTCTCGGATGGTCGGCCACTGGACATGGGCCGTAAGGGTTTAGCCCTTTCAAACCTACAATACCTGTTATAATTGAAGAAAGGTGTAGGCGCGGTCAAAAGTCAATAGATTGAAACCTGAAGGACGACTATTTGACTCTCCAATTGCGGGTGGACACGTGGCAACGTTTGGGAGTGCTGACCAACCAACGGGATAACGACGCGTGCGGGGGATGGATTGAAAGAATATGATCACGAGAGTTGCCCGCGGGAGCGGAGGATCCACCGCGGAACTCGCTTCCGCGGAGCCCAGAATCCACCGCAGAACTCACTTCCGCGGAGCCCAGAATCCACCGCGGAACTCGCTTCCGCGGGTCCCCACCGCGGACCTCATCAGCTAGTTTAGATCAAAACCTCGGGCGCCGCTCCCTAGAATACCATAATTGTTAAGTCTCTATCTTGCGAAGTCTCCGCGGATCCCTACCCGAGGCCCAGAGGCAAGGTCCGGGCGGGTCTCCGCGGGAAAATAACGATCGCCGCGGGTCGCGATCTCGCTCAGTGGGAAGTGGGGAATCTCGTGGTTTGGTAGCTTGGGGGTCGGAGGATACGCCGCGGAGGATACGCCGCGGAGGATCGCGCCTTCCCGCGGGTCGCTACCCGCAGAAGGGCGAGTCCCTCCGCGGCCAAGAGGTACAGGAGGGACACGTGTCAGGCACTGACAGGAGCGCCGTCCTGGGCCTGTCTCAGGCCCAGGTGCTCTATAAATACCCCTGACACCCCCAATGATTGGGGAGAGGACCTTTTCTTGGGCTGAAAGGAGAGAGAGCACTCAATTTGAGGTAGGAGAACATTCTTCCTCAAAAGCTGGTGACCTTACTCTCTAAAACCCCAAAAAGGTCCGGATACCGCACGGACAACCAGGGAATACACGTTGCCTCTGTTTCTCCCGTACCTTTTGCTCTCACCCCCTTCACCCCGCGGGGCAACCCCATTCCCTCACGCTCATTTTGACTAACCATCAGCCAATCGCACCTCTCCAGCTCACGGATACTCACACGTAAGCAGACCACGCGACCCTCATCACCCACAAAAGGAAAGACTTTAAAGACTTGACCAACCCGGGCAGGAACTATTATTGCTCGGGGGTAAAATATATCAACTAGAGGAACAGAGATGAAAAAATGACTAATGATCCCTGTAGCTGTGAATTGGCTACTAATTAACTTTGAAATGTCCCAGTTGAAACGCCTTAAGTTAGTCATGCAAAATTAACAACAGATGCAAAAGTACATCGGAGAAGCAAACGACTACTACTATAACAAAAATAGTTATGTCTTTAGATGTAACAAGACTAGATATTTTACAGACACGTGTAATTCATATACATTTCGTACGAAAATGTAAGCTACTTCCGTGCACAATTGTTGAAATTTCTTGACACCAAATTAAAAATCTCATTTGACGGAGGTAGTACTAGAGTTGGGACATCTGCATGATCTTAGTTGCTTCAAGTGCGCTTGCTGTTTTTATGCAGCTGTATATGGGGGAAAGTTCTGTATGCATAACGCTACACTGGTTAATGGATTTAGCTGTAGACGTCCTAGTTATGTGCCTTGGTAGAAATGAATGAATTAAATCAGGTAGTAAAAATTGCTACAGGGTTGTTTCCTTCCTCGTTATCCGACTGTTGCTTATTGTGATGGGTTTGGTTCAAATTCCTTATTACTTGCACGGGAAGCTTGGGTAATTGGTTTGGTTGACAGGTTAATGCATGGCTATTAATGGCATGGCTAATGGTCATTAGTATGTTTGTTTTTCCTATGCATGGGTATATCAAAGGTCTCCAAGTAATTATCAAGCTTCTGGATTCTTCTCTTATGCTCCATTTAAACCCAGGTGTTCTTTGTTTTGGATCATCAAAATACGGCAGTGTATATTGGAGTTGTGTGAGTGCAAGTGTCAAGTCTTAGTGCTTGGTGTGAGAGTGTGTTCTTGTATGAGTGAGGGTATAAGGGTTGGGTGTGGGTCTTTCATACTCAAGTGTACTTGTACTAAAAATTCTCATAGTGAAAAGAACGGGATCCTCTCCGTGGAGTAGGCGTGTTATTGCCGAACCACGTAATTCTTGCGTGTCTCTCCCTATTTTATTTTTCATCGTACTTCCATTGGTTGGATTATGGTTGTGTTTCGAATCTTGGTTCTTGGGTGCTTCCGCATTTAATCCGAACATATAGCCGGTATTCAGTAACGAGAAATTTAGCATGCGCATTTCTATTACTCACAAGTTGAGTTAACACCTGATTTCGTAGTAGGAGACTTAAGAAGTGATGATTCTGTACACATTGGTACGACTGTATCTCATGCACTCCCTTGAAGTTGAGGCTCTGCTGCTCCTACTACAGCTATTCCAAGTGTGTTTTTTTTTGTAGCATCATTGGTCCTTATCTTGCTAGTATTTTGATATGTTTCTTGTTGAGTGCAGGCCAAAACGTACGGAAGCTGGTCAAGGACGGTTTTATCATTAGGAAACCAACCAAGATTCGCTCCAGATCCCGTGCGCACAGAATGAAGGAGGCCAAGCGAAAGGGAAATCACTCTGGATATGGTAATTATGGGAACAGATTTGGGTCAATATGAGAATATTTCAGTTCAAGACATTTCTACTGTGATTTTTTTATTTTTCCCAGTGGCTTAGATAGACGTCTCCTGTAGTTTGTGTACGTGTATTTAGTTGGATAATTCTGCTAAAATCACCATGGACATAGATGTAAACTGATCAGGAATGTTTTCCTGAACAAATTGATTTTTAAGATTTAGATAAGATGAAGAACATATTATGCTTAACAAATCACGGGAAATTGGAAATTGGCTATGGCAGAATTTTGAACATAATTAACAGCTATTTTCATTTCTGTCATTTGCTGCTCTGAGATGGGGTTATGTAGATTATGCTGATAGTTGCTGTGTTAGATGGAGAAATTTGCATGTTTTTTTTTTTTAATTTTTCCTTGTTTGGTTTCTTTGGTAAACGTAAGGGTAGAAGAGAGGCAAGGTTACCTACAAAAATACTGTGGATTGAGGAGGATGCGTGGGCTCAGGCGCTTGCTCTGCAAGTACAGGGAATCAAAGAAGATTGACAAGCACATGTATCATGACATGTACATGAAGGTGAAGGGTAACGTGTTTTTAAGAACAAGAGGGTGCTAATGGAGAGCATCCACAAGTCCAAGGCTGAGAAAGCTAGAAAAAAGACGTCGTCTGACCAATTTGAGGCCAAGCGTGCAAAGAATAAGGCTAGCAGGGAAAGGAAGTTTGCTAGGAGAGAGGAAAGGCTAGCCGGCCCAGGTAAGATACGTACATATTGACGGATCTTTACTTTACTTTTCTTTTCTATGTAAAGATGTTTGATGATAAAGGGATAAAGGGAAACTCGAACAGGCAAACATAAGCTTGTTTTGTTGACTTCCACCCTGAATTCCAAAGTAGTAGAACTGAATCGCCATTTTTTCAGGTCCCATGGGATTGAGTTTAAATTAGTTTGCTGTTCATCCCATAAGATTTATGTTTAAGCTACCTATTTTGGGTACCTTATACATCTTAATTTATTGAGAAACACATTTGGCTCAAGCTTTGTGTGCTTTCGATAGAAATAGCTGATTTCACATTCGTTAGTTTATTTCATATTTTGTTACAATGGCGAATTAGCTTTACACTTTTTACATTTGAATTTTGCTTCTGCAATTGTATCTTCTTGTACTTCAAATTCCTATCCTATTCATTTGCATGTTTAGTCCAAATGCACTCCAGAATGGTTAGAAGTTGCAGGAGCTTTTTAACTTGATGTACTCGAGGTTTAAAAGATAGTGTTAGGGTTAAAAGATCATTCTTTCTTGATTATGATAGACATTTAACTGTTGCGCATTTTTCCGTCTGACACGCACAGGGACCAGGAGATAAGGCACCTCAAGCTCCAGCTGCAGCAGCTGCACCTACAGCTCAACCCGCTCAGTAAGTATTCAGATGTTATGTCGGCTAATCTATGATGAGGTGGTTTGGAGTACAATTTTAACTTGGTTTTGTTTGGTTACAGGGCTTCCAAGAAGTGATTGAGATCTGCAATGATGGATACTGAGGATTTAGAAGAACACATCGTATCTTGTGTTCTGGTTATTATCATAGTTCAGTGATTTTTGACCTATTATGTTTTTCATTTTGTCTTGGTTATTTTGTCGAACAGTGTTATTTTCATGTTGAAGGAAGATTGTTAAGATATTTGATACTACTTCCCAGTTTGTGTTTCATCTATGTTAAAGTCGGTTCCTTTCGTTTCCTCCTGCTAGTTGGGTTTGGTACGTATCAAATCTGCAACTTGTGCTGGCTACTGTCAGCATATAAACTGTACGTGAAAGAATGTTGATGTGTATGTGGTGTTTGTTTCCCAAAATACTCCAGGATACTACCATGTACCTAACAGTTTTTCAAAATCTATGCAAGATGATGCAGCATGCTCTGCTCAGCGAGGGCAAATGTCAATTATACGGAGTGGAAAGAGGCTGATTGTTCTGTCTCTGTCAAGGGAAAGGAGAGGTTGCACAAATTAGTTGATGCATGCCCCCCCTAAAATACTTATGGTTTCGGTGGATTTTTGACCGTTACAATGAGCCATCCTTGTTTGTATTTAGCTGATCATTAAATGCGGAAATTAGAATAGTAAAAATGTAGTTAGACTCTTTTCCTTGTGATTGTACATGAAACTCACAGGACCACTTGAGCTGTGTCCCCAGATCTGAGTGTGTGATAACCCGTAAAACTCCACTCCACGCTTGGCGGTCTAATTTTGCTCAAATCATTGGTATCTGCAGGCCCCCTTGTGAGGTATAGATCGCAATCTGGGTTCGCTCTCCGGGCGCACATCTAAATTCTGAGTTCTGATCTACAACCTCGTTATCCAAGCTGGGCCAGGGCAAAACCAACCCGTATTGCCAAAGAATTAACAAAGTATAGCTTAGAGGCCCATCATCTCAAGTCTTGACCCAAATTTTGAGTAAAAACTCATTTTGGATCAGTCTCGTTCTGCAAAATAATCTTTTATCCATATACTAGTGCTTGCCCGTGCCTACGGCACTACTCACCCCGACCCGTGCTTGAAACGTGAAAATGCAGAGCACCACCCAAAGACACAGCCCGTAAATTAATGCAGTAACCAAAATCAGTATTGATCTAAGCTACCAAGGTATTGTCTATAAGCCACAGCAAAATTTTGGTACGAAATCATGTAAACACCATTATGTGTCCCTTGAGAAAAGTTTATATATAAGAGCCTGAGGGACATCAAAATGAGAAACTACAATCAATATGACAATATAACAGTACCAAAAACTTTATTTCTCCAAGAGCCTTCGAATCCAATAGCAAAAATTTACTCTTTCCCAAGACACTGGTTGCTACCATTTTGCATTAGTAGCCAAATGAAGAGAAGAAAATGATTAGCAAATCTTCTAAAGCATCAAAGGCTAGCAAGCCCCATCATATGCCCCTTCTACTATAAGTCCAGCAAAAGCACCAAAAGCAAATTAGCTACATCACATGCGTCAGCCATCAAAGAACGAACATATTCAAAGAGGCACCCACAAAAGAACTCAGTTATCAAAGGAAAAGCTACCCTTGCATTAAACACGACTACACTATTCAAAACGAACAAAAGAAAATACTACTAATCTCCAGGTGAAAACAAAAAATGGAGACCAAAACAAACAACAACAAAATTTTAGGTTGAGAACCAGACAATACATCACCTCCACATTTTCGGCGCACCTACTCAGCCATTAGCTTTCATTTTGAGAGCATATCATCTCCTCCAACAGCTACTCGAGCTGCAACTAAAAGTTCAAATACTGTATTCCATGTTTTCCTTGACTGACTTAAATCAAGGATCAAAATTCGATTTGGTTAAGCTAGGATAACATAGCCGGAACATATAATGGAAACGCCAAAAGAATAGGGCATCAGAGAAAATGCCAATGTTCGAGATTTCTAAGAGGTGTTGAAACAATTCAATTCAAACCCATGCACCCAAACCTATTTTTTTCTTTTATAATTCTCATGCTATCCGAACCACAATCTTAAGAACCGAGTTTGATTAGTTTAGCCAAAGGATAAGGAACAAAAGAAAAGAAGAAGGAAGACAAAACCTGACGTGAAACTAAACAAATAATTACCACGTCACACCGTGTCGCTCTTCGCCGAATTCCTTAAATTGCCGGCTAGCACTTTGAAACTTCAGTGCATACAAAATTTTAGGCTTAAGCTTTTGTTTTTATTTCACATTTATAAATTCTTAAAAAATCCTTTCAAGGATTAGGTTGCAAGCATAAGCTTAATTAGTACTTTCAAAGTACATGTACTAACATAGATTACATGCATGAAAGCAATCATAAGGGGCAGAATGAGTTTTGAACCCAAGGAAGCCCAAATCATGAAATGTATGTTCTTCTAGAAAATAAGATTCAAGCAGAGTCACATCTATGATGACGCAGTTTGACAACTCAAACAAATTAATTTGACACAAAACATAACGGACAAAAAGAAGTAATCTTACAGCATCAATCATATTGTAAATATCCTTCATACTTCTTCTCTATCACAAACCCTCTCTTCTTCGATTAATACCTATGCACAAAAATGAAAAACCAAAAAAAAAAAATCGTGAAACAATTAGGTTGAGTAGTAATACATGTGGAAAAGTTTAACTATGTAAACTTGGTGTTTGTTTCTCTATTTGTATTCAATTTAGGGTGTGCCTTGACATGTGGAAAAGTTTCCCCCAAAATTAAACGCAGGTTTCCCGACCAAGTTTGCCAACCAGGATAAACAGATGAAAAAATACCCCCACCAAAGAAGCCAATTAATTTCTTTTCTTTTCTTTTTTACAAAAGAGCAGGTGTCTCTTCCGATCGACACCGCGGATTATTCCCTACCGCCTGTCCCTCCCACAGCTATTATCCGTGAAAGGGGAAAGCAATAAAAAAACGTATATGTCAAAATTGGGGAAGAATGCCTTCACCCAATTGGCAATTCCACAAATTAATAATTTTTAAAAGCAACTGAAGTTCAAGTAGGCTGGAATCGAAACTTACTTTGAACCGTAAAGCCAGAATGCTTGAACACCGTGAGGGAAAAGAACTGATACGAAAACAAATAAGAAAACTCATAAATATGTTTGCTCCTAAAAATGGATCATAAAGAATTAACTCACTGTCCACTATTTTTACTCTCTTAACACATGCATTTTAACAAACACAAAGTGGGCAAAAAAATATAAAGAGCAGAAATGGAAGAACGAAGTTACAGATAAAAAAAAATTAGACACCTAGAGGGATTCGACTGTGTTGGTGCTGGTTATTGAGGAGGCAGTACGCTGAAAAGCTAGAGATGGAAGCAGTAAAATCACTGTGCACAGCGCGGGTGATGAAGGGAATGAGGAGGCTGGAGGGGTGGTGGTGGCCGGGTTTTGACTATCATGAGAGAGAGAGAGAGAGAGGGGGGGAGGATTTGAATTTTGAAATTAACGTGAAAGGGTAAGGGAGAGGAAAAGACGATCTGTAGTAACAAAGATGTGGCAGTTGTGTAATTTAGGCAAAAATGATGGACACTTCAATAGAGTTGGAAGATTACCTCTCAACCCTTGGATCAAATAAACCTCATCCCTTGAATGTGTTTGTGTTTGTGTGGAGGTCCACACCCTTCTGTTTTATTATATAGATATTATTATTTTTTAAGTATTCAATGACAATAATGTAAATAAGAGAGGGCAACAAATTTGATTTGAGGTAGAGCTGTGAAGAAAAAGAAGAACTCGGCCCACCTCCGTAACCACCCCTAACCTCTGCAGTTTTTCTCCCCCAAGTTGACTCGTGCTCCAGCAGCCATCAATCACCACAATCCTCCAGCAACCACCCACATTCCACCAATTACCGCCACTCAAAAAACTCTGATCCATATATTCTTCTCTCTTTTTCATCCGCAGGAACTCGTTCCGGTGGCGGCAACCATATGAATCCCCTAATGTCTGGCTCCGGCGGCAGCAACCATATGAATCCCCTAATCTCCGGCTCCGATTTCCATCTGTAGGAACTCGTTCCATCTGTTCGTCTCTCTCTCTAACTAGCCGTTGAAAAAATGAGGAAAGGGTTTGAATTGTAAAATGGAAAAGGGTTTGGGCAGAACATTGAAGAGAAATTTTAAAGATTTTTACTCAAATTTTGAATTTGGGGATGGGTTTGGGTTAAGACTGAATATGCTCTAAGGCTCTTGTTCTTGCTTGAGGTAGACGCACAAGCAAGATAAACCACATGAACCAGCTCAAAAGCCTAACCTCCGAACTCCGAAGCCCTCCAGGAAAGGTGGGCTCTTCAGGAAACACTCAGTATAAACAGAGTCGCCTTTACCTGAAAAAAGGGAAAAGTAAATACACATTTGCAATTTTATCGGGCAAAATTTGGCCTAAAAACTTAAACCGTGTTTGCAGACAAATAGCCATAGATGAGTAAATTCTATGTCTTCCCAAATAAACCAACATAGTTGCATTGGGATCCTGACATACAATTGGGTAAAGAAAATATTGTGATCCCTCGGATGGAGATGTTTTGTTGCTTTCTGCAGCACCCTCACTTAAAGCCTTATTTTGGCTGTTTTTGTGTGTGTGGAATTAGTATGAAATCTCGTTCGAAAAGCTAACGGCAGGACAGTGCCAAACCTCAAGTCATATACTACGGAGTACTATGCTGGTCGAATAAACCAGAAAGTAGACATGCTTGAACCACAAAAGGTATAAGAGTGTGTTAGAATCTGAAGTATTAATCACTTCTCTGTTGTATTGATCCTCCCGAAGCAGATTCTATTTCCACCTCAGGCTTGACAATAAACTGAAAGAGAAAGGGTACTCATGAATTTCTAGCTGCTCAATAGCAAATCTACTTGAGAAATTCAAGCTAACAGTTAGAGAAAGCAAGTTTTTTTTTTTTTGATTCTCTTTTCCACTTTGGATACGAGTAACAAGACTAGCTAATAGGGACAAGTAACAAGACTAGTAGGGCTTTCAGCCCTGAGGAGTTCACTTATCCTATCGATCACTTTGCCATGACAAGGATTTTATGTCGCGAATGATTCTTTGTTACTTCTTCTAGTACTCTTGGAATTCTGTCCTGGTAAACCCATACCTAGATCATGATTCACAAAATGTTATATGCAAACCACACATATTGAGTTCCTGTTTTCTGGGTAGATCGAGCTGTTGTCTAGTTAAATGGTTGCTTAATCCATGTTATAGTCTGTCATGTCATTATCAGCTCACTGAATGATTTATAAAGGAAATGACTAGGAATAGAAGAACACATACTACAATCATCATTGTTCATGGCACCTCTGAAAGGATCATAATAGCTGCTTTCTTTCGGAGAAAGTGGCGCTAGCTCTATCCATTTTGCGAGTTAAGGCAAAACTGGATTCTACTTTATCAGCCATCTCTGCCACTACATTGTGGAATAGCTAAGCAAAACAAAATAGGAGCATAAGCGGAATGAAGTAGTACTCCACGCTAATTCCATAGGGGTAGTTTCCTTTCTGCTCCATGAGAAGAGCATAGCAACCCCATGCCAAGGCCTCAAGACTCAAGTAATACCTTCTGGGGCTCACTGTCCACTACTTCTATCAAACCCGAATCTGCAATTCGGCAAGATGTGTCGATGCCAACAATAAGATCATCACAACTGATAACATCTCCTAGCTAACATGAAATAGTACAGGTTATTGAACATCTTAGAAACCTATTGTATTTTACATGTCCAGGGTTACATTTAAAAAACTCTACTCCGTTCAGCCAATTTTTTTTAATAGTGGGAATCACAAATACATAAGGAGAAAATACAAGAGGGTAAATTAACAAACAACCCCCAAAGAGTATAAACTTGAATCTTTCTTTCTTGTGGGACTTGGCCTAGCACAGTCTCCAACAATATTGCTTCGATTTCTGCCTTCCGCGAAGGATTTTCAATTTTATCAAAACCTGTTCTTTCACATGCCATGACCAAACAATTCGGAGACACCCAATCAGTAGTAACCTGAATGTTCAGTACATGTTTAATGGGTATCACCGCAAAGGGATGCATCTAATGTACAGTAGTTTAGATACCTCCAATTTTGGAATCATTGAAACCTGTTCTTTCACATGGCTTGTCCAAACAATTTGGAGACACCCAATTAGTGGTAACTGAATGTTCAGTGCTTGTTTAATGGTATAACCGGAAAGGGATGGATCTAATCTAATGTAGTTTAGATACTCCGGTTTAGGAATAATGAACATGCCAAGTTGCCTTAGTCAATCTCATTATGTTACTAACACCGATGTTCCTGCAGCAATACTACAAAGAGTTGTTTCGCGTGCACATGCTAATAGTATAATTACATACGTAGATATAGAGGGAGGGGGAGAGAAAGAGGGGGAAGTGCACTGCAGTCCAGAGAGATTTAAATTTTGTTCTGGGTTTATCTGAAGGATACAGAATAGTTTAATGCAACTTGATGATCATTATTTGTACTTTGTGGTGAATTTCTGATTACTCCAATGCTTTTTGATCAGCTAGTACAAATCTAGAAGAGGATGAAATATAATTTTCTCACCTCAAACGTTACTAACATGCCATGACGGATAAGAGTACACACTTCTTAGTTGATTTTAGTAACTTATCATTCCTTTAGTACAATAGAGAATTGAATTAGTTGATCCTTATTTGAACAGAACAGTGTTTTAACCTGAAAAAGATACTACTCGACAGCTCTTCTTATTTCCCCCACCGGGAGGCCCGGGACCTATATATGTTAATCAATATTCATGAACATGCAAAATGCTGCTATGGTTTATGATTTCGTACATGTTTTGGCACATGATTGTATGATGAACTGTTGACATATGGGGAGAGTCTGATGGGGATTTTTTTTTTAGCGGGAGTGGCAAGAAATAGTATATTGATAACAACAAAGTTGCAATCCACTGCTGCATTTGTGGGGGCTATTCAGGTCCATACTGCATATGAAAATGGCTTTTGGAAAAAAGGAACTTTGTTAATTTGGACAAAATAGATGCGCCAACAAAGTGAGTGCCAACTCATTGTTGACAAAGAAATGTACTTTTTAACATCAACAAACCAATCATCCCGGCCAATAATTTGCTGGAGCATCCGCAGGTCAACTCAAGAGTCTCAACAACCTAGTAGACAAGAAGCTGGGTAACGGTACATGACAGCATCAACAACTTGTTTTCGTTTATGTTTATGTTAGTGTGTGAGTGTGAGATCTCATGTTCTACCATCGGCCAATGAGTTGCCGCAACACATGCTCTGTGGGTCACCTCTTGCCTCCAATTAAACAACCTAACAAAAAGTGTGTTGTTAACTCTACATGTAAAAGTTATTGGTCGCTACGTACATGTGTTGGGAGTTTCCCATGGAAATATGCCCCATGGTACTCCGGCGACATTGAATAATAATTACTTGTGCGTTTTTTGTGTTGTATTTGTTGTATTGTGCTACCGTGAATGTATGAGATAATGTTGTTTGGAGAATGTGCTTCTTGTTGCTCCACCTGTAAAATTTGGCGCTACATGATTTGTGGGGAAGTTTTTTTTAAGATCGAAATGCCCCACGTTACTCCGGGAGATTTAAATAATTACGTGTTGATGGTGTCATGTCAGGCTCAGCTAAAACCGCTCACAATCTCATCCACTTGAAAATTTGTGTAAAAGTTTGGTAATTCGACTTTCCAATTAATAGTGATCATTAGTTCCTCATTGTTGCGTTATTTTGTTGTGTAATGTATGCGATAATGTAGTTTGGAGAATATGTTTAACAAAGTTGTGTAAGATGGGAAATTTCGGCCTTACATCTATGGCATGTTATATGTGCATTAAGGAACTTCTTCTCGATTGGGCAAATTGTTTATAATTTTGAAGCTAGCGTGCAAGAAATGTGTTACCAGACCCGGGCAGTTGGCCTTGTGGTTGGTGTAGTAGTGCTAAGTACTGTGAAGGTACGGGTTCAAATCGTATGCAGAGGAGTTTCATACTCGTTGTATATGGTTGTTGGGTCATGGTTAGAGAAAATTAAGTCCTATCTGTTGGAAATTTAGTGAATGAACTTGGGGAATTCGGGAGGTCTCTCGCAACCGAAAGATCCCTCATTGGTTTATCGAATCTGGACGATGCTATATTTATTGTGGCCGGTTTGTTTCCCCACGATGCGAGGATTATGGCACCCCATTCATTCTGACAGTTTCAAGAATTGATTTCTAGAGTGTGGCTCATGGGTCACCCTCAATACTTTATACGTTGACAATTACGTTCTATGTTCTACACCAATTCCAAGTTCCATGCAACAATTTCTAAGAGTTATTCTTGTGCGTGAGAGAAGCAGAAGCAATACAGCTCGCCAAGGCTATTCACGGGGATGTTTTGTGAGTTGTGGTTCTTACTGAATTATCATGAGAGACAAACGCTGATGCACCTTAACACCCTTCAGTAGGCGGCGAATCTGATTTTAGGGAGAATGGGTGAAACACATGCATGATTTGGTTTGATTTTTGCATCGCTATTCCAGTTTGCTCATATTTGTATCGGTTCTTGAATTTTGTAATTGCTATTTCAATTTATTGTTTGTAATGGAATTTGTTATCTGCATCCGCGGATTAAATTGGATTATTCCCAAAACTATCATATGACCCAACAAAAATGTTTGTATTTATTTGTGCTAATTGGGAAAATTAAAGATGATCGAACTCGGGCGATGAAGAGTGTGCAGGATCTGTCTTGTTTTTTACTACGTTGCCCAAAACAAAAATGTTTGTTTAGTTTCCAGCTGTGCAACTTGGGAAAAACTTTGGCATGCTCCTCGCCATCTTTACCACTGAACGTCTTACGAGGCTCCTTATAATGCCGTTAGGATCCGGTGACAATGAAATGTATACCGTCGGGCACTTGAACACTTGGTTACATCCCGGAACGTCTCTTGGTGTTCAAAACCGCCTTATAAGCGCGTTTTTCCTGAAATACTCACAAAAATACCTTACGTGCATTATGAGATAAAAACGACTACTTAAATCATAAAAGTTACAAATTAGAGGATTTAAGTCCCAAAATTATACAATCTTGGGGGCTAATCACACATTCTTGCCATTCTTTAATTTGTTACCTCTGTATTGATGATGCACACTCACTTGTGCATGATCAGAATCAGATCCTATTAGTTTATTTCAAATGCATCTTAGGTCTATCTTCCCAGGTACAGAATAAATTTGTCCTAGGTAGGCGCTTCTTCGATCGCGGTTAAGGAGGATTGACCATCAAGTGCTCATTGTTGCCTTCTACAATTTTATTTTTTTTCCGAAAGGAAAACTATAGTACCGGAGAGTATGTCGTGCTCGACGGTCTTCTTCTATCACTTTTTTATTTGGTAATTTTTCCAAACGAAGGTGTGACGGAAAAGGAAAATACGAAAGCGACGTATAAAAAGGGAGGGCCAAATTAATTTGGAGTTAGGAATAAGTTGAATATGAAACCAACTTAATTAAAACTAAAGACTCAATCAATGATATGGTGGTGGTCATGGTAGAAGCAAAAGTCCACCAACAGAAAAGTTGGGCACCGCCTAACCTCTCTACTTGCATGATTAGTTAATTGATTGCTGCGTAACTCACGATTACCTTCTGCCTAATTAACTTTCTTAAACAGGCAAGCAATCTTTCTTTACCAAACAAGTACAGTGTATATAGATGTAAACTTGCTTGCAAGAGTTAGTTAGCAAATGAGATCATTCACGAAGCAAACTTTTACCAAGCACGTATAAGGCCTCGTTTCGCTAAGATTCTTATTTTGTAAGCATTTATTTTTTATTTTACGAGACAGATCATTCTCTCATAATACATCACATTTACAGTAATTTAAAAAATAAGTATTTATCTTATTTTAGTTAGTAGAACACACCCTCAAATCATGAATATAATATTAATTTCTTCCTACTCCGTTTTGGGTATCTTTATTCCAGCCAATGGATAGTGATTTTGGCCCCCAACCCTCATGCTAGATTGGGAATTAGTTTTTTCCCCTTCCCTTCCGTACCAAGACCTTGTTTCACCATTTCAATTATAAGGAGATGATCAAGAGTTCAATTCCTCTTTTGACGTTTCAATCTAACTATTCTAAAAATACTAATTTTTGCCGAGTAAAAAAGAAGTGTATTTCATGTTACTTATTCTTTATTTCTTGCTTTTCGAAGATTAAAAACTCTTTTTCTTAATTGCTAGTAATTCGATTATAGATTAGTTACTATGAAGAGCTCAAAGTCATGGCAAATCTTCTAGAGTTTACTCATGCGTATTGTTTCAAATACTGACCATGCATGACAAGACATTGGTTAGGGTGTTTCCGCTAACCAATAAATTGTAGACAACAATTTATTTCGTTTGTTAGTTTTGCGCCAAATTTTTATGTATTATTAGTTCGTTTTGACGAGAGGAATCGGATGCGTTTGCACTAAAAAACTTTGAATAAGAACAAACCAAAAAAGTTGTAGTCTAACTTATTGGTTAGCAAAACGGGACCTAAAAATGGAGGTTAAAAGACTTTTTACTTTTTGCCCTAGAAATTTTGGTTCCAGAACGCATATTGAAAACAAAGAGAATACACTTAGGAAAATAAAATTCATTATATATAGTTTACTTGTAAGATTGCTTATCAAGATAATACACACAGAAAAATAAAATTCCATTAATTTTCCTTCACTTCACCGCCCTCCACCTTCCCGCACTTCAAATCCTCTCCTGTTTGTTGGATTCGAGTGATGATTAGGAGGGATTACTTGAATGCCACAAATTTTCATCTTTTTTTCTTGGTCAAACGGAAAGTGAGCCACAAATTTTCATCACCACATCATTTCATGACGTAAAAACATTTACTTATTTTTGGTTCTAATTTATCATCTCACTTCCTTTTCCTTCTTCCTTTTTCATTCTTTTGACTTTGTACAATTGTCGGGAGTGCCGATTTAGAAAAAGCATACTCATAATAAAATAGTACTCCCTCCGTCCCAAATTGATTGTCCCGTCCGCAAAACGGAGTATTAAAAATAATGCAATTTTTCAAGAAAAAATTCAAACTTTTTTCACAAATTAAAAATTCTCATTGATATCTAGTAAATTGTTGAAAAACTTTTGATTTTTTTTTGTAAAAATTGTATTATTTTTAACACTCCGTTTTGCGGACCGGACAATCAATTTGGGACGGAGGGAGTATGAAATAAGGTGAAATAAAAAATAAATAAAATTTAGTATTTTCTTGTGTGAGTTCTCTTAGCAAGGAATTTTACAAGAAAATTAAAATTTATTCCTTTTGACGACATCTTTTTTGGCATAAACGTGTTTTTTTCAACGATAAAGTTGAAGTTATGAATCTCACAAATTTCTGAATTACCGAACCCATTGAAAATTATGAACACATCGATTTTTCCTTCATTTGCCATCCTTCCCATCCGATGGAACTGATCTTCAAATCTTGATATGGACAACGTAAATTTCACACCGGCGGGGCCCACTCAACTTTTTTGATAGTAGACCCGGGGAAGTTTTCCCCGCCTAGCATTGTCCATTGAAGTACTACTACTGTAGAACCCGTGTCGCCAGCTCTGATAATCGGCCGCGTGATTGCTCACACGTGAATAGACGGAACAATCGAGGCCGAGGGCGGTGATTTTCACCTTTCCATTTTAAAGTTACATTTTTTAGGTCTTATGACTCTTACAGGCCGTTTGAATGGCGTGATTTCAGGGGAGAAGAAAAGAAACGGAGGGATAATCAATTCTTTTCCACATTTGGATGATCAAAGAGGTGGGAGAGTTGAGAAAAGTGGGAGGGCAGAACCCCTCTCAGGCCAACTTTCGTTTCTTGCCAAAAGTGGCACGATTCCGTGAGAAAGGGAGAACGAATTGATCTCGTCGACTTCTGGCAGCATGTGCGGTCCACCCCCTTGTCGGATCGTTGTTGTACCTATACCGTTGTCTTCGTCTTGTCAAGGCAAAGCTAATTCTGTGATCAAAACTGAGTTTTGAACCTTTGATTTTGTCGCCAGAGAGTTGCCGGAGATGTTTTGTCGCTGGAATAGGAGGAAGAGAGTTTGATTTCTCACGGTTATTTGGTTGACAATGTGAGAAACCACACTCTTTTCTTTTCTTTTCTTACTAATAAGGGAGATCACACCCCTTTCTTTTCTTTTTCTCTCCTGTGTAGCCAAAGGGGCTGTTATTGTGATGTAAATTTACAGTGTTATGAACTCGTACCGGATCGAGCTCTTCGCTTCAGCAGTATAAAAAGAACGGCGTGAAAATCAATTACCAACAAAGAATTGCTACATGTGACTTGAAATTAAGACAGATAAAAGCGAATGCAAATTGCTAATCCCCCGCCCCCCCGACACACACCCCCGGGCCCCACCTAACTTTTCCAAAACTACCCCGCCTCTCTCTCTCTGTTCTTTCGTTCCTCTCTCTCTCTCTCTTCTTTCTTTCTTTTTTTCCTTTTCTTTCCTGTTTGTTTTTTTTTTTTCATTTTATTTCCTTTTCTTTTTCCGGTTTGAATTTTTTTTCTCTTTAATAATAATAGGTTCAAATATAATTGTGGGCTTGGTAAAGTAATTGAGAGAAAAAAAATTTTCAATTGATCATGTTTATCCGACAGTTTTCTTTTTCTTTTTTGTCCTTTATAGATTAAAAAATATAGTTACAAAAATCAGTGTTTCAATTTTCAATCCGTTTGAATCAGTGCAAATATATTATTTTTTTGATCATTTCATCCTAAATGGTCGTAATAAATTTTTAGCTCCAAAACTTTTCAATGAACACCCTAAGAGAGTCCTGAAACTAAATAATGAGTCTTAGAGTGCTCAAATGCCGTAAAACAAAAAATTCATTAAGATTACAATTAGTGTTCGGGAACTAATTACGAAATGTATTTTGCAAACGACATATTAATCCAGAATACAAATGTAATATTTAGAAAGTCTAGCCTCGTTGACGCATTAAACTCAGAAAAGAAAGTCTAACTTCGTTGGCACATTAAATCCACTGACACACGTTCTTCTTTCCACACACCCTCCTCTCGTTCCAAATTTCAATCCGTTTGAATGGGTGAGAAGATTTTATTTTTTTTATCATTTAATTCTAAATGATCATAATTAAATTTTGACCGTAGGACTTTCGTTGATTAGCTCTAAGAAAGTTCTAGAATCAAATACTCTTAAGACTAACCAACGAGAGCCCTAGAGTCAAAATTTAATTATGACCCTTTAGAATTAAATGATCAGAAAAATAAAATCTTCTCACCCATTCAAACGAATTGAAATTTGGAACACTTAATTTTTTAACCTTTAATTTATATATTAAAAAATATGGTTAAAAAATTAAGTACTCCAAATTTCAATCCGTTTGAATGGGTGAGAAGATTTTATTTTTCTGATCATTTAATTCTAAAGGGTCATAATTAAATTTTGACTCTAGGGCTCTCGTTGGTTAATCCTAAGAGTATTTGATTCTAGGACTTTCTTAGAACTAATCAACGAAAGTCCTATAGTCAAAATTTAATTATGACCCTTTAGAATTAAATGATCAAAAAAATAAAATCTTTCTATCGGTTCAAACGGATTGAAATTTGGAGCACTTAATTTTTTAACTATTTTTTTAATATATAAACTAAATGTTGAAAAATTAAGTGTTCCAAATTTCAATTAGTTTGAATGGGTGAGAAGATTTTATTTTTCTGATTATTTAATTCTAAAGGGTCATAATTAAATTTTGACTTTAGGGCTCTCGTTGGTTAGTCCTAAGAGATATTTGATTCTACGACTTTCTTAGGGCTAATCAACGAGAGTCCTATAGTCAAAATTTAATTATGACCCTTTATAATTAAATGATAAAAAAAATAAAATCTTCTCACCCATTCAAACGGATTGAAATTTGGAACACTTATTTTCGTAATTATATTTTTTAATCTATAAAGGACAAAAAAATAAAAATAAAACAGTCGAATAGACATGATCAATTGAAACATTTTTTTTCCTCACAATTACTGTACAAAGCCTAGAATTATACTTGAACCCATTATTAAAGAAAAAAAATTCAAACCGGAAAGAAAGAAAAGGAAATAAAATGAAAAAAAAAAACGAAACTGGAAATAAAAGGAAAAAAGAGAGAATCAAACGGTAAAAGAAAGAAAGAAAGAAAAGGGAGAGAGAGAGGGGGGAAGAGG
>BPLS01000540.1:708556-723691 GCA_019656275.1 Rhododendron kiyosumense
AAAAAAAAATTTACTCCGGGTTGTCTGTGGCCAATACTTTAAAGTTTAAGGTGGGACCTAGTTATCACGCGCCCCAAATCAGCTTTATACTCATGGTTCATAAGAAAGCCGCCGATCCCAAGCGGCGGCCCACTTGACACGTAGGACTGCATCACGTGGTCCTTTACTACAGCTGTCGTCATTCTTCCGCAACCCCACTGACCACTGGACGCGCCACCAACACGTGTTCGCTTCCTGCCCCGCCCTTCCACCCGATGCCACCCTCACGACAACTTCACGCCTGGTTTTCCTCGTAGTATGCAGTTAGCACATTTAGATCCCGTTCCCTTGCATCGAAAAATTGTCTTCCTAGTAAATTTGTGTATGTGTGTTCAGTAGTTAAAAAATTGAGATATCCACAACTTTAATTTCTTCTCGGGGAACGCTTCCCTGCAAAATATATCCGGCTAAAATGAAAGTAATTTTAGTTTTTTTGCAAAATCCTGCCAAACGAAATTACCATTTCCTTTGTCTCATTTCACTTTACTATTTTTTGATAATTTATTTTTTCCGTAACATTCTCGACAATTGAATGAAGGTCGAAGTCAATGAGCTCTAACTCAGTCGACATCTTCTGGTCCTTCCCATGTGGAAGGTCAGGGTTCGAACTTCGTCGTGAACATTTGAAATTCAAGGTTATCGATAGCTTTTGAAACCATTTGTGTACTAATCTACTATCACGAGCATTGTCGTGGATATTTGAAATTGAGGACTATAAATAGCCTTTTAAACTATTTGTACACTAATTTTTTATCACCTTACTAACCCCGCTAATCTATACACTATTAGAAATAAGGTCGAAGGCTTACGCAGTGGTAATTCGGTCAATTTCTCAAGGTGTTTCCCCAATTGAACAACAGACTAGTGCCTTGTTTGGCACGGCTATTTCCACTCTATAAATACCCACAAACTTTCCATTCGCCCTTTCCGTTTTCTCTCACTCCACCTTTTCCCGGCTTCATTTCTAGGGCTTTCTCTCTCTCTCTCTCCCGTGTTTCCAGAGGTAGATTCATTTCCCCCGTTTCTCTTACGTTTTCCGTTTGTTTCTCGTCATTTTCAATTTTCCCGACTCCTTTTCATTTTCATTAACACCTTTCCATTTTCCCCGCAATCTACGTCGTCCGTTTCCAGGTTCGTCTCCGGCGTCTGCATTTTGAAGTGATTGAACGGAGAAAGATATAACGTTTCCAGCTTTCGAATCAGGTACCTATTGCGCTATCTTTTTTTTTGCTTGAGTTTCTTTCTGATTTTCTGCGATGTCGTTAAAGTTTCTGTTTTTCTAGTCCATTTTCTAAGTTTGAAAAGAAAGTCCATTTTGCTCCAGCCTCCAGTGACGTCGGAATTGAATGAAGAATATGATTCGTTTCCATTTTTAGGTCGAGTACTTTTTGCCGTTTTAGGTTGATATCAGTGATTCTTTTGGTACATCGATCACAGTGATTCTTTACTGTGCATATTTCCGGTGACGACATGCAGTTTCTCTGTTGTTTTTTTTCGGATTTGGTTGATTACAATTTGATGAGTTTCGAATTTTTTTTTGGCAATTCTGTCAATAAAAAAAGAAAATGGAGTAGCAAAATCATTTCCTTTTTTTTAACAATAGTTTCTGAATTTTAGTTTTTTCGCAATATTTTTTGTCAAGAGAACACATAAAAAATTGTTTATCTTTACCCCATCTCACCTTATTTTTCTTGAGAATCCATTTTTCACAGAACATTTTCGACAATTGAACAGAGCCATATATGTATTATATCCTATGTTAGAAAGTTAGTGATAGGAAAGGTAATCTGGCCCTCTCGTGAACTTAGGACCCAATCGACTTGCAAGTTCCTGTTTTGAAGATTAGATATCCGGATCCTGATCCAATGAGGGATCCCGCACTGTGCTACCATGCGGAACTCCCCTTTCTCGATCGAATTGCGACGATCCGAGTCACTCAAAGTGATCAGAACGTGATTTTAAGGGTACTCGCGAGAAATCAGCAAAAAAAATGATCGGGAAGGGCTTGATACGAACAGTTTTTAATTGAACGGTTCAGTAAAAAACTGCTCGAATCAAGCCCTTCCCGATCATTTTTTTTTGCTGATTTCTTGCGGGTACCCTTAAAATCATGTTCTGCACACTTTGAGCAGCTCGGATCGTCGCAATTCGATCGGGAAAGGGGAGTCCCGCACCATAAAGCCGTAAGAGATTCCTTATGGGATCCGGACTGTATATATATTTATGAATCTCCTTCTTATAAGGACTACCTTATTTTAATAAAATGTGGACCTCTCTTTCCATCGAATTTCGATGATTCGAGCCACTCAATGTGTTCAGAACGTGATTTTAAGGGTACCCACGAGAAATCAGGAAAAAAAAAGACCAGAAAGGGTTTCATCTGAGTAGTTTTTGTTTGTTTTTATCTAACAGTTCAAATAAAAATTGCTCAAATTAAGCCATTCCTGGTCATTTTTTTTGCCGATTTCTCGCGGGTACCTTTAAAATCACGTTCTGAACACATTGAGTGGTTTGGATCATCGAAATCAAATCAGAAAAGGCGAGAAATAGGGAGGTCCGCATATAAGGTCCTCATTTTAAGGTCTTTACCTGAAGATTTCTGTATATATATATATATATATATACACACACACATACACACACATGACGCTTCTCTTAAGGACACCCTTAGAGTGGAAAATTGCAGACGTTAAATAATTGTCGTTGGATTGTGTTGTGAATGATTCGGATTCGCGGGCAATCTATTCGCGCAAAAAGATCAAGTATGAATCCTGATAATTCAAAACACAATCCAACAGCTGTTAACAGAAGTCTGCATTTTCTCTAAGTCTGGGCGCCCTTGGGAGAAGTGCCTTGTGTGTGTGTGTATATATATATATGTACAATAGTCATTTTCAAATGAGGAGACCTCCCTATTTTTCCCATTTTCTGTTTGAATTTCGATAATCCGAGCCGTTCAATGTGTTCAGAACGTGACTTTAAGGATACTCACGAGAAATCGGCAAAAAAAATGAACGGGGAGGACTTCATCTAAGCAGTTTTTGTTTGAACCATTTGACAAAAAATAAACAAAAATTGCTCAAATGAAGCATTTTCCGGTCTTTTTTTTTTTGCTGATTTCTCGTAGGTACCCTTAAAATCACGTTCTGAACACATTGAGCGGCTCGGATCATTGAAATTCTATCGGGAAAGAGAGGTCCTTATTTTGTTAAGTTAAGGTGGTTCCTACGAGGAGTGGACTTTATATATATGGACCTTATATGCGGACCTCCCCATTTCTCGCATTTTCCGATTGGATTTCAATGATTCGAGCCGCTCAATGTGTTCAGAATGTGATTTTAAGAGTACCCGCGAGAAATCGGGAAAAAAAATGACCGGAAAGGGTTTAATTTGAGCAGTTTTTATTTGAACTATTAGATAAAAAACAAACAAAAACTACTCAGATGAAACCCTTCCCGATCTTTTTTTTTTTTGCTGATTTCTTTGAACCGTTAGATAAAATCACGTTCTGAACGCATTGAGCAGCTCGAATCATTGAAATTTGATCGGAAAAGGGAGGTCCGCATTTTATTAAAATGAGGTGGTTCTTATAGGAAGGGGACTATCTATATAAGCAACGCCGCAAACACATTTTTAAAACACAATTGCAGGTACAATCGTATCCGAAACCGTTAAATGTAAAAGAATTTATATATATGTAACGGTTTCGGACACAATTGTTTTTGAATTTGTGTTTTAAACATGGGTTCCTTACTTTTTGTTTTGTAATGCGATACAACCAAACAAATGCGTTTCGATTTGACAGCATAATTTTGTTAGTAGTTGCTCTTGATTTTAAGCAAAAAGTATGTGGTACTTATCGAAACAAAAAGTACATGTGGTTTTGTCGTTTGCTGGGTGTAGAGAAGATATTAAATTTCCTCAATAATGTTCCCATCAACTATGATGGTTTTATATACTTAGTAAAGGACCAGCTGATTCTCCATGTTGAAAATATCGCCCCACGCCTCCCACAGAAATAAGTAGGAACTTTCAATCATGGTGACTTGTATGTATGAACTTGTCTGACTTTATCATAAAGCAGTGCGTCTTCTTTTCGCAGTTGCTCTTGGTTTCTTGCAAAGTGACAATTACGTCTACTATGGCCGAAAAAACAAGGGGTCAATCGGTCAAGTTTTTATTACAATTACTATTTTGCGTGAAAATAACATCTTTTTTTATTCATCTGTAATCTGTTTGGCTTTGATTAATCCGGAGCCTGACAATTAGGTAATTGTGGACATGTTTTAATTAATGGTTGTATAAAACATATACCAAGTTATCGTTGTGCAGTTTGGCATTGTTAAACCGCCAATTTTGAGTCCGGCAATTCTTTTGTTTTGGTAATATAATTCATATTGAACCAGAACATGGACCTATAATTTATCAGTTCTTTGTGTGGAGAATAACATTTCCCTCCCGGCAGTAGATAAGCGGCCTTTAAGTGTAGTTTAGGATGGTTAACTCCCTATTAGGAAAGGGATTTGACAATATACATTTAAGATTAAGGTTGCCAAAAATTGGTGACATGTCTTATATCTTTTTTTCTATTTTATGTATGGTGTCTTGTTGATTCATATCGAGTATCATAAGATATGTTACCAAGAGTGAAAAATTATTATTCTCAAAATAGAATACAGACTTTATTGAATAACATATTCCTGTAATTTTTTTTTTGATGGTGTTTGATTATTAACAACATACGTTTGTGTCAGGATCTAGAACTTTCATGCTTTTCACAAAGAAATCATAATGCGGAAACTATCTAGTCGTAAGATGTGTACGGATCAAGTTGTAAAGGGTAAATTGGGAGGTGGAATTGAGAAGAGGAGGTCCTCTCTCTGCTTGGTATTGAAACAACTCCAGCTTTCTCTGATCAAATTAAGTTACGCTTTCTCGGATCCTTTTCCTTTACAACTTGATACGGGTACGTACACATATCAAGTCGTAAGATGTGTACCTATCGTGAATCGTAGGATTTTAACAACACTTTAAACATATCTATACCTTCCCTAATGCATCTTGCACTTGGAGGTGTAATCATCTGTGTGACAACCAAAAAATGAAGAGGCTTAAACCCAACACTTTCTACATACCAGAACTCTGGTATAGGATGTGACGGTGAGTTACTGATCTCCCGAAAGGCTTCAATCCTACAATACCTATCAAGCTATCGAACAAGAACCTTTTGTCAACGTTGTCTTCTAGTCAAGTTGGTTGGTCATTTGGCGAGTGTGTAGGTTGTTTCTGTAAGCTATTCTTAATCTTCTTAGGGGTTTATTGGCTAACTGTCATAAAATAGGGCAAATCATTAAGACCAGTTGCACTTCCAATCAACACTTCATATTTATAACTACGTGGCCGAGTGGTGACTGCATGTTACAAGTAATAATTGTTCCAGCAAGGGTTGTGAATAAATTTATGTTGCTTGGCACATGTTATGGTCATGACATTATTGAAAAAGTATGGTAATATGTGACGTTGATGCCTCTATTGTCTATTTTCACTGCGTCCATTTTTGTCATTTTAAATTGGTACTGTGGATATGCGAATCAGAGCACAATGCTACTTCTTTATTCTTATACATATTGCCTGCCTTGCAAATTTGCAATGTAAGTTATGTAACTATACAAAATTATTTATGGATCTTGCAAAGTTACATGCTATTAATTTTAGGACAAGCCATTCTTACTTCAGTGATCATTTTGCTTAGAGGTTCCCAGTCACACTTCACATGGTAGTTTTTTAAAAATGGGTTATCTTTGGTTATTCGCTTTGCTTGTACAACTGCCGGTAAAGATAGCTCTTGTTCAAAGCATGGAGATGAAATAGCATTCTTCCAATAGGTGTAGCAGTGCTTTCTTCAACATACCCTTCATTGTTAGGTCCAGGCACAACATCCACTTCTAATGTCATCAAAGTGACTTTCGAAGCTTTTGCTTCTTTTCCCTCAATTGCTATCCATCAGCTCCTATAAACGTGGTCCGAAACCTATAAAGCCAAGTTTTTGGTCCCTCAATTGCTATCCATCGGCTCCTTTAAACATGGTCCAAAACGTATAAAGCCAAGTTTTTGGTAGCCCAAAAAAGATTGGTGTGACATTCTGATCACCTGCGGGATGCTCACATTGATTTTGTCATTTAGAGTCTGCGCCAGCTCTCAACACAAACTTTTTGACTCACATTGTTAGGTGAGGTCTGTTCATTGACAAGCATATGTAGGGACATTGACAAATAAGTACACGTACACATATATATAAAGGCTGATAAAAAGTGCAAACCAAATCTCATGGAACAAAAAGGACCAAGATTGCTGATTAGAAAATGCATTTATGGAGACATATCTACGCATATGATTTGTATTATGCAGGCACAAGAATGATATTTTATGTTATTTAGAATGCATGGTAGGTACCATGCACTAGGAATTGCCATGTCTATAATTTCACCATGGATTCTAACCCTTCATTATTATTTTTGTTGGAAATCTGTCACAAGTACTAGTCTCCAGATCTTTTTCACACTGAATTTCCCTTCCCTCCCCCCCCCCCCCCCCCCCGGAAATCGAGTGGAATCTAAATCGATCTTTAGGGGCCTATGGAAAATGATGTTTGCTTGGAGGATTATTTTGGCTTCAATTTGGTAACAGCTTTTATTTGAGATGATCAAGAATACAACATTGAGTCATTCAAACTTATGCCTCTTATGTACTGTTACCAGATTCCCTCAATTACTGTTCTCCTGTCCTGTTGTATTTGGAGTACTCTGTTATTATTGCTTCTTAATTTTCAACTATGATTGCGCTTTCTAGTACCCATAAGCAGAAAAAAGTGTATTGATAGCCTTTATGTGCATAACCATTAGTAGTGATGCAGAAATTAGATTAACTGGACTATGTTTCTAATTCTAACCTTACAGGTGGTAACTGTATTGATTTTGCTGGCATTGGCTATTCACTCTGTTCTAGGGATAACGTCTACCCGCTAATGTACAGCCTTCTGTTATAAATGCATTGTGGCACAAGCAATGAGGTATGTTGCCAAATGAAAATCTTATATGGATCTTTGTTTTGAAAGTAGAATGGACTTCTTAATTGAAAGGTAACTGAATCTATATCTGTTGTTGAAAATGTTCCTACGTTATCAGATTTCACGAAGCCTTTGCTTGATGGACTGCTCACCCAGCAGCAGTGACAAGAAAACTCTAAAGAGGTGGTTCTTCATAGATAAGAGGGTTGGGTGAAGAATATCTCTACCTTAGGTTAATACAAGGGCCAAATTTCTCTCCAAGAAGCGGTTCATTATTTTTCTGGGGGTGGCCTTGTGCAAGTAATCTGGACAAATGGATTTGAATTCGACAAATGCCTCTCCTGTTCTCACTGAACCTGCACCAATAAATAAGTCAAGACTCGGAATACACTCCAGTCTTTTGCCTTTTTCGCAATCTGGAGCACCATTCTCCTCGGGCATATTAATTCCGAGAAAGAAGCCAGGGAAGCTTGATGATGTTCGGTCCAATGGTTGGCTTGATGCCATGAAATCTTCGTCACCACCCCAGAAGAAGCTACTTAAGGATTTCAATGTTGAGGTGGCCTCAGATGATAGTGATGTTGCGTACTACTCCTGGATGGTAGGCTTAGTGTTTTATAAATCTTTTTAAATTCCAGTACAATGGGAATTTATAAATTAAAAAAAAAGCAATTCTTGTTGGCTATGTTATTCCTTTATTTTGCAGCTTAAGCACCCTTCGGCTCTAAGCTCCTTTCATCAAATCATGAACCACGCAAGGAATAAAAAGATTGTAATGTTTTTAGATTATGACGGGACTCTTTCTCCAATAGTCAATGACCCTGATCAGGCCTTCATGTCTGATGAGGTCAGTGTCATATCTTCTATATGTGTGAGTGTTCCTCATGTCCTTCTCTAGCTGTGTGTTCATACTTATGGTAAACCATCTCTTTGTCAGATGCGTTCTACTGTTAGGAATCTTGCAAATTATATCCCAACAGCAATAATTAGTGGAAGGAGCCTTGACAAGGTAAGGGGACAAATGTCTACGTTGAATGACCACCCAAACAGATGCTTTTAATAGTATGACTACCTTAAACTGTATAGTTGTTTTGTTTCACATTATATTGATGCAATCAGTGTCTGTTCTACCTCTTTTCATCTTTTCAGGTGTGTGAGTTGGTAGGACTAACAGATCTCTACTATGCGGGTAGTCATGGTATGGACATCATGTTCCCAGTTAGAGACAGTGCGTTTGCTGACCCTTCGAATTGTATTAAATCTACTGACCAGCTGGTAAGAGACTAAAAATCTTCTTCAAATCCCCTCCCTTTCCCCCTTCTTACACTTCCACGATGATCAAAATGTGGGGTACCTTTTCTTGTGAGTTCTTGTTATTATGATATGCATCTTATGTTTCTTCATGTGTAGGGCAAGGAGGCAAACCTCTTCCAGCCCGCTAGAGAATTTTTACCCATGATTAATGAGGTGTGTAATTGTTTAATTTGCTTATACCTGTTATATTGTGCAAGTAACCATCCTCTACCTACTAATATGATTCAATTTGATTCTTTCATTGATATGAACAGGTTTTTAGAATCCTTGTCGAGAAAACTAAAGATATCAAAGGTGCTAAAGTTGAGAATCACAAATTTTGTGCATCTGTACATTACCGTAACGTAGATGAGAAGGTAAACTTTGGCAGGTTCTTTTGATTTGATTATCTGGTAAACTGCTGGCATTGGCTGTTACACGTAGTTTCACAAGTTTAATAAGTTCATTTGTTTTTTCAATAATTCCAGAATTGGCCGACAATTGCACAATGTGTTCTTGACATTTTAAAAGGTTACCCGCTATTGCAACTAAACCATGGCCGGAAGGTAATTTACTCAACAAGCGATTGTTTTCACTTAGTAACAAATTTTTATGCTAAAACTGTCTTAACAATTTTGTATGCTTCTGTCAGCGGATTTCCACGTTTATGTTCTTGGTCTCTAATATTTTCTTTACTGTGTTGTGGTAGATATTAATTTCACCTCTTATTCTCCACATATATAGGTTTTAGAGGTCCGTCCAGTGATCAACTGGGATAAAGGGAAAGCAGTTGAGTTTCTTCTTGAGTCACTTGGTAAGTGGGCTCACTGGGAATGTTCTAGTTTGCTTATTTGCGTTGTCTTAACTAGTTCCTTAACTCATATAGTTTGCGAAATGGTGCAGAGCTAAATAATAGAGAGGATGTGCTCCCAATCTATGTCGGAGACGACAGGACCGATGAAGATGCTTTCAAGGTAAGTCGGATTTAGTCTCAGGTTCTTCTGAGCTAATAAGTTGCATCCGCCCCTTGTGTTAGTTGTATGATTTTAACAATATGAATCTCAGGTATTTCGGGAGGGAAATCAAGGTTATGGAATTCTTGTGTCGTCTGTTCCGAAAGAAACAAAGGCAAAATTCTCTCTCAAAGATCCTTCAGAGGTGCAACGATTCCTCAAGTGTCTTGTGAGATGGAAGGAGAAAAATGAAGTGCTGAAGTCCATAAACAATAGGAACCTTGAGTTTTAGTGACTTAGATTGTTTTCTTCTTTAAATAAAAGTACTGCAGTTTCTGGTAAATTAGGACATGTGGGAGCTGCTTCATTTATTTGCAATCCTAGTTGACTTTCATCTAATTTTTATAGCTAATTGTCTTGTTTGTTGCTCAGGAAATTCTTTTCTGAATTTTGTAAATGCCTTTTCTTTCAGGCTCCTTCATATTATGTAAACACTCCGTTTGGTTTAACATTTTAACATTTTAAGAGTTATTTTTAACTCTCGGCACAGTTTTCAATAAATCTTTCTCTCTATCTCTCTTCACTCATTACTGCTCCAATTCTCAAAAATAACTTTTTAAAATATAAACCAAACAAAGCGATCTTCCATGCTCCACCAAACTCATCTTTGTCGGCTTCAACCCGAACCCACAAAGAAGATTCAAATTGTTCATTGCGTAGATCTCGACCTCAAGAACAACTGACATCAATAGATATATAAGAAAAAATGGCTAAAACTGGAGCTCGTCCAGTTTAAATAATTTGTTTATGTAAAGTATTACTAATATCGATCAAGCTGGTTTTTCATCCACATGTTCTTGAATACAAGACTTGGAGAGAGAGAGCGAAACAGTTTAGATGTACTTTTTCAGTAAGGATATGGAGGCGTTCTTTTCGCCCCAAGGAGCTGGGTCTTGTATGCTCGTGGAGGGATTATTGGCCTTAGTACAGTGACATGAATGGGTCAGACCAAGTTTTTCTTAGAATTTTTTGGCCCGTTTTTGTTTAGGTTCCGTGTGTTTCGATGTACCTATTTTCTAGTGTGTGATTGGGAAAAAAGATAATAAATTATTTTATCAGATAAAATATTTATGGTCATATAGATTGTTGGGGGTTGAAAATCACCCTTGCCCCTTCTTCCCCTTGTTGACCAGTAAGGCTGTTCATCAAGTTTGGAGAGGTTTCTACCAAGCTCGGGGAGGTCTCCACTGAGCTTGGGGAGGAGCTTACCGAGCCTGGGAAGGTTGCCACCGAGCTTCATTGAGCTTAGGGAGGTGGTTGCCGAGCTTCACTGAGCTTAGGGAGATCTCTACCGAGCCTAGCCACCGTACCTGGTACCTGCAAACCGAAGGGGGGTGTTCTCCCTCCGACGAACAAGTTAATAAGTTAAGAAAGGAGAAGTTTAGTAAGAGAGTATGGAGAGAGAGAGAGAGAGAGAGAGAGAGAGAGAGAGAGAGAGAGAGAGGCATGTTCCTCTTCTTTTTTTCCAGACCCTTTCAAATGAGGGGATGGTCTTGTATTTATAGGCAAGGCTTGGAGTTCTGAACCGGTAGGCGGTACACCCATGTGCATCGTACTGTTCGGATGACGTCAGATGTCAAGAGATTTGTTTTATCACACCTGTCCTCCACCTGTTCATAGATGCTTCCAAAAGTTTCTAAACCGACCTTTGGATATTTGTTAGATATTTAGGGAGTAGAATTCAGTTGAACGTTAGGGAAATGATCGCCTAACATTAGGGACATGACTGTCGAATGTTAGGAAAAATGACTTCCGAATGTTAGGGAAAAGACATCCGAACGATAGCAACATTAGGGAAAAAACATCCGAACGATAGCAACGTTAGGGAAAGACATCCGAACGCTAGGAAAATGTCAGCCGAGCATTAGGAACGTTAGGGAAAGGTTCTACCGAACCTGAGGAGGTTGCTACCGAGCTTGGGGAGGTCTCCACCGAGCTTGCTGAGCCATGGAGAGGAGCTTGCCGAGCCTGGCCACCGAGCTTGAGGAGGCTGCCACCGAGCTTGGTTGCCGAGCCCGGGGAGGTTGCCTCTGAACCCGGTGCTTCCTGCAGCTTTAGATGCGAATGGGTCCACGGAGTGACGTGTCCACATCAAAAAGTGAATTGGTTCGCGACCCCTCTGGATATTCCGAAATTGTGGATTTTTCGGCCCACTACATAGATGAAAATGTTTCCCTCTCAGAAAGGGTGCAAGTCATTTTTTTGTTTCCAATTAATTTCACATGCTGGATTATCTTTCTCAAAAGAGTACTTAAAAAATAAGGATTTATTTTTAAGTTTAAAAATAATGAGCTTACAAAAATAAATATTTAATTTTTTTACAGGGTTTGATAGATTTCGATGAGATCTACTACAAAAGATCCATATTATATATTTTTTAATTTCAATAAATTTATTATTTTTAAGCTTAAAAATTATAAATAAATATTTATTTTTTAAGGGGCAAAAGCAGAACACCCTGTAACTTCGCAATCAAAAAATTCCACATTCTTTCAAAAAAATTATTTTCCACTATCAACGAAACACCCCAAAACACAAACAGAAATTTTCATTTTGACAAAATTATTTGTTATGGAATGCATTTTACGTTTGTTTACAAACGCAGCGTGGTTCCACACTTCCACTGTTTTTCTTCAGACTAAAAAAAACTTGCTGTACGGGGGGCCTGGGCGGACTGCACGAGGGGAAGATGACAATTGAAAGCGACCCCCTATCTTTAGTCAGCCATTCCTTAACAATTTGCCACTAGTTGTAAATTAAGGAACTAGGAGTATTTGATAAATCTAAAATTGAAAGCCGAAAAATTCGAAAGTTGAAAATTAAGTGAAATTGAAACTCTATGGGCTACGCATTTATCTGGTGAAACTCACATGCATGTATGGGACGATTCTTATCACATCTGTGCTATTTGCCCGTTATTGTGCGAAACTCACGTGCATCAAACGATGCACATCAGTGTTATTTGGCTGTGTTTATAGTGTTAGTTCGGAAGCATAACATAATACTATCATGATATGCACCCAGAAAAGCAGGCTTATTTTTTTTACTTTATTTAAAAAATTTGTATTTATTAAGTTTGCGTCAAACTTTTAGTATTAGTTATTGATTTGTCTCGACGCTAGAAATCAAAATTATGATCCAAATTCAAAAAACTTCTGCCTTTTTGGCTTATTTTTTGTTGTTATTTAAAAAATATGAGTTCCCATTATAATTTTGTACTTTTCGATTCCTCTCGAGAGGACGAATCGATAATATAAAAAAAAATACGCAAAACTATCAAATAATTTTTTTTTTGAATAAAGGCAAAAAAAAAAACCACACTTATTTTTGCCAAAAAGGCAGAAATAATAATTTGATCCTTGATGCATTAATTTTGGATAATAATAGATTTATTATTGTACCCATATTACCCCTGTATTAATCTCTGATCTCTCGCTTCCTCGATCTGTCTCTCTCTCTCTCACTTCCAGAGTAAGCTCCAAACAAACACTACATATACAACACAACTCTCGTCTCTCTCTCTCTCTCTCTCTGGCTCGCTCCAAATGTCAACCTCGCTGCATCCTCCGCCCTCCTCAGCTCTCTCCTCCTCTCTTCAAGTAACTCTCTCTCTCCATACATATGTATATATACATGCGTATTTATATCTCTATCTGTAGTGTACTGAACGCTCATTTTGTGGTTTCGGATCGGACAGAAGGCAAGGTTGAGAAGGTTCATTATTTCCTCCGCCAAACCCAATTTCAACCTCAACTCTCACCGATCGTTTCCTCAAATCCGAGCTTCCACTGGCTTCTCATCTTCTCTGGACGCCGGTACCCCCTCCTCCATCTCTCTCTCTCTCTCTCTCTCTCTCTCTATATATATATACTAGCGAATGCCCGTGCCTGAAGGCACGGCGTACACTTTGAAGACAACTAAAGCTATTGGTCGAACAATGAGCAAAGGCAGAAAAAATTGGGTAGGAACAAATTAAATTTTGGTATATGTGCAGGACAATTCGAGGTGCAAATAATATTCAAGTTTTTCATAAATTTTCAAAATCTATAAATCACCAACACGTAATAAAAATTAACTATGTCAAACCAAATATATTATTGTAAAACTTAACCTAACAAATAAATTGTCATTATTGAATTTTCAATGTCTTGACAAAACTCTCATCACGACGAATCCAATGTCTCTTTGCCAGTTCTCGACTTCCTTGCATAAATAAGATTAAGAATTGTTAAATTCATTGCAAATAAATAGGAATTGGCAATTAAATCAAAATGACAACTTATCACCCCTACAATAATTTTAATTGTTTTATTACCTTTGAAAATGTGCCAACACTCTTCTGACCAATCAACTTTTAATACAAAAGTCGTGCACGTTGGGCCACTGATTTTTTGGATATAATACTACCATTGGGTACCTAAATACCAACAATCCATGTCAAGCTATTTTTTCTGAAATTTCTATTGATGTTTGATTGTTATTTTCATGATCTTTATATAGATAGTGTTGGAAGTACGTACCTCACGAATAAGCATGATGTTCACATTCCGCTCTTCAAGGATTGCAACTCCAACATTCCTTTCTCGAAGTGGTTCTACCTATATGAATTATTGCCCAAAATTTCAAATTTGTTTAAACTCCAAGTACCCTACACCCATACTTTCTTTGAAAGAGACAAAAAGGAATGTGCAGTAATATTACCAAAGAAGTTTGTTTTTCCTTAGCATAGGGGAGAAGCCCTTTCCCCTTATCCGCATAACTTGACTTATGCCTGGTTTGAGCAATTGTGTGCGACATTCGTATGTCCTGAATAGTGTATTTGGAAAATTACTAAAGCTGATTAAAATAATTATAACTTAAACGACATGCATAAGTAATACATCACGATTACGTACATTGTTTACAATGTTGGCACAATACTCTTCAAGGGAAACCCCGACATTTATTTCCTGTAGAGGTTATGTCTATAAATCGACAGCAAACTATTCAGTTGTGTAAATCTAAATTGAAGGTTGTATTATTAATAGACAGCAAACTATATTAATTATTGCATCTTACCGTTGTATCCCTTAGCAAGTGTTGTTCTATTTGCGGTGCAGTGCTTTGCTTCAGGATCTGCCCCTTCTTTAATTAGGTAAACATCTTGTTCTATGCTCAAATGAAGAGAAAACAGAAAGAAACTAAGCAAAGAATCCGGAAATAAGCTTTTCTTTCATAAGTAATGGACAAAGTATCTGTCAAGCCAACCACAATCATGTCTCCCACTTCGGCCCAAAAACACATTTGAGTTAATTTTAACCTTGGTAGTAGCTTAAAATCTTGCCACTGATATGGAAGTTTTAAGTTAAGAAAAAGTCGTAGAAACTTGAAGAAATGGAAGTATGAAACTCTTAGAACTCATGCTCTGAAAATACAAAAAATGCGAGAGTAGCAAATTTATGTATGATTCAAAGAACCTAATGGCTTTAATCACTAACCCACAGAGAGTTCATTATTCAGCTAAACAGAACATTTGAATTTCCAATCAAATCTCATATTCTGCTATATCAAGCTCTTACCAAATCCCACATGACCTCACAATTAGGTGCTCATCACCCCATCATTTGACATTAGTTTGCCCACCAAGCCACAACTTGTTGAAGCAAAAGAAGGCAAATGAAACAAACAAAAAAATGAGAGAGAGAGAGAGAGAGAGAGAGAGAGAGAGAGAGAGAGAGAGAGAGA
>BPLS01000540.1:723701-749410 GCA_019656275.1 Rhododendron kiyosumense
TTATTGAAAAAATTGGAGAAATACCTTGCTTACATTATTGATGCTCGTAATTATTGTGATATCGCCAAACTGGAAAAGATCCCCTATTCTGCGTCATGGCGCGATTCAACAATTGGACTCATTCATCCTCTTACCATTACAAAACCAAAACGGGAAAGAGAAAAGAAAAATATTGAAAGCAATAAACAAAACACAGAGTAGATCTTCAAATCCTATATAAATAAAAAGTACGGTTCAACTCAAGGATCAAACACAATAATAGCAATATGTGAAAAAAGAAAAACAGTGGGAGGAAATAACTCACCAAAGAGTGGTTGGAGATTGAAGAAAGGAGTTTTCGCACTGCATATTCCTTGAATAGAGAGAGAGAAGCGTGAACAAAGTGTTTGAAATTTGAAATGAGAGAACAAAACTGATCTACCGCTGCTTCTTCTTTTTCTTTTTTGGCTGTGCCCATAATTGATGAATTAATGGCAGCAAACTAACCATATTTAGTGTTTGGGTGAGATTTCGAATCCTAAAAGAAATCCTGGCCGTTGGATTATTAAGGGTGAGAAGGAAAGAAGAGACCGAATCTCAGCAAAATATGAGGAAATCATGCACCAAAATTTGCTTTGTAGTTACGGTAATAATGCACCAAATTTTGATCCCAAAAAAAAAATCATGCATGGAGAGAGAGAGAGAGAGAGAGATAAGGGGAAATCAAATTTCCAAATTAGATGGGGAGGGTTTGATTGGGAGATGCTCAGAAAATATTAAGTATTTACAGGCCTACCATTGCAGAATGGAGGGTGTAGATTTATAGAAGAGACAAATCTGAGCGTTGGTTGTCTTTTGGATTCAAACCCAGTCCTATCTTATTATATAGATATATATATATATATACACTTTTTACAATTATCCTGTAAATAAACATGTACTCGCTTACGTTGGAAATTTAATTGTAACTGATTGTATTCATTGTGTTATTGGTGCTTTGAGGTTCAACCACCGAATGGGACTCCGTGTCAAGCTACAGCGAGATCGTACCTGATACTGTCATTTTCGATGATTTCGAGAGGTCAACTCTTTGTTTCTAGATTCCAAATTTGTTTGACTTTTTTGGATTAATTGCTTTGGTTGTTGATTTCATGATTTATATCATTTTTTAAGTGTTGTTTTGCAATTTATAGGTTTCCTCCAACTGCTGCAACCGTTAGCTCATCTCTTCTCCTCGGTATCTGCAGCCTCCCCGACACGAAATTCAAGGTAAGTATTCTACCTCGGATACTGTTTGATCCGGGTATGGTATGGTCCCTCTTGAATCGCTTTGAATTTGTATCGTTTTGTGCAGGAATTCATAGCCTTTTGTACGGAATTTGTAACATTTGCATAAAGATTCATAAAATCTGCATAGAAGTTCATAACATTTATTTAATTATTCATAACATCAAGAAAAAAAACTCATTAGGCGCAAATTTTACAAATTCAAAATTAATGTTATGATATATCCAGATGTTATGGTCCTATGGATAGCTATTCAAAAGTTATAAATTCAAGACTGATACCATGAATTTAAATGAGAAATGTTATGAACTCTAGGCGATTCAATGGGTGCATATGGTATGCACTCAAATAGGGTGTGTATTGTGGTGTTTTTCTTTAATTGGATATTCGTAAACACCTAAATATTACATGCGTATGTATGCACACATCGACGCCCAGTCAATTTTATAATTATACTGATGTAGTGATGTACATATATGGGAGTTACCCGAAGTAGTGTATAACAGTATAAGTCTTATAATAAATGCACTTCAAAGTTGATAGAGAGATCATGGAATCAATCACGACTGGGATTTGAAGACATAGAAGTCTGACATAATTGCGACAGTATTTTCTTGTTTGTTGACACGCAATTGCGAGTCTGATTGCTTCTTTTGTTTTTTTGGATTCCCGGGATGTAGAATGCTGTGGATATGGCATTGTCAGATACCCAGTGTTATGGTCAGCAGGGCTCCGATAATAAAGTGTCGTGTTTCTTTAACAAGGTTGGTATGGTGTTCCTTGATAACTATCGGATTCTCATTTGTCTCCTATTCAATATGCAAACATACAGGTGTATGGTAGTGTCAAGTGTGCATATTATCTACAGGAAGATAACTTTTTGGTCTGACAGCTGTGCATGTATTACAGGCTTTAGTGAATGTTGGTGGTGATCTTACAAAGCTAGTCCCTGGTCGAGTTTCAACAGAAGTGGATGCTCGTCTTGCATATGACAAGCATGGCATTGTTAGCAAGGTATTTATGTCTTCTCAATGTTTGCTTTGTTCTTTTTCTTTTGGGTTTTAAATTTTAATGTTTCATATTGTGATATGCTGTGCTTACGCCTTCTGAGCCTGTAACATTCAGTTTTATTGGGCTATAGTTGGAAAACCTTTAGAGTGCTTGATTAATTAAACAAATGACAAACCTACAGGAAAACAAAATGGAAAAATAGTTAGATTGAACTTTGAAGTAACCTGTGACATGGAAACTGTTCAATTGTCCGTAATGATTTTTCTCAACTTGGTGTAAGCATTGCCACAGATCGCTTTTGGTAATTGTCGTCTTGTATGTGAAGTGAAATTAAACCTTATGCACTCACCGAAGAGGTTTAAACTCGTTCTCAGAAAGCCCAAAATTGGGGGGAAAATTTTGAGGAAGACTGAAGACGGTAAAAGAGCAAGAGGAGTAAATAGCTGTTATTTAAGACGTGAAATGTCCAATGTGATAGCATATTTCTGCAAGTATTGAAGGTATATTCTGGTTCTGACTAAGAAAATTGTGTCGATGATTTCCCTGCTTAATTACTCTGGAAAAGGAAATTTCAGAAGTCCACAGTGAGTTCCGAACTGAACTATAACCAGAAGACGTGACTGCATTGATTCACAGAAAAGTTCAGGAAAGTGAACCTTCGTTGTATTACATGCGAGAGCCTAGCCTAGCTCCATTTGGCCCAGCTGTTGTATGTCTATGGGCTTTAAAATTTTCATAATGCTTCTGAAGGATGCATGGATTCTGTATTCCTTTGTCTGGTCCAACTTGAGGAATTGTTCCTCTTTGAAGCATTCACAAAAATGATTAGGAAACCTATGGGGGTTCTAGTAAAAAGGAGTACTTTGGATAACACACTCCCAGACAATGGCTCATACAAAGAGAAATTGAGATGTGTGAAATTATAAAGCACTTCTAATTCCAATCTGTTTCAACTTGGTTTTTGATTCTAGAATTCGTAAGGTTGATCAATTGTCATTGATGCTATTGCTGTCCAAACCAGTTGTCCTCATCCATTGAATTATCTCTGAAGCTTGGCCCACATAGCTACATGTTGTTCCATTCAGTTATGAACATAGCGAGATGGTGCAGCAAGGTCCAATAAACATATAGCTTGCCTTTACTTCCTCTGGATTTGACTTTCATAAGCAACCTTTGCCTTGATTATTTTGGGTTGTTGTATGGTATGTTCTACTTCTACCCCCGTTGAGAATGACCTGTTTGTCGAAAGTTCACTTTTTACTTTGTCAACAATAACATTTTTTTCCTCCCTGACATTGATACTCTCTTGATTTTTTTATTTTCCTCTGCTTTCTTCGTTGACGTGACATAAGTTATTTGACGCAGGAGCTATTCTAGAAACGAATTTTTGAAGTGTCTATTTAGATGCCAGTCAAAGTGTCTTTTAGTTTTGGTTTAAGTATTTACTATATGTCTTAACTATCTAGTAAGTTGTGTCTTTGGTTTAATAGTCGTCTAGGCATTTGAAAGGTTTGTGTTGGAAATTGTCGAGTATTTAGTATTAGGCTTGAAGAGTCTCATCTTTGGAATCCCTATATATAGTTGATCTGATGAAATGAGAAGGAAGAGAGTTTTGAGTTTATGAAAATTTTGTGCAAGTGCATCTTGCTCTTGGAGTGAGTGATTCCTCCTACAATATATCAAGTGAGTGGCTTGGTCGCGTCAAGTGACGTCTGCGATCAGTAGCATCGAGTGGCATCTGCTACCCCTGGTCGTGTGGCATCCCGGGACTATCCTAAACGTCACAGGTCTCGGCCTGCACCAAATTGGTATCAGAGCGGTGACATCATTTTTCATGGAATGAACTTGGAGGAGATATTCTCGTCGAGAGACTTGTCCCCTCTACAAGAAGTTGATTGGACATTACCTCTGAGGTACGATGAATATACAGATGATGGTTTCCTAATTACTGCTGAATGTGATTGTGATCACGTGGTGAGTTCTAAAGATTTGAAAAGTGAAAAAGTCGATGTAGTTGAAGTTGTTAGTGATGAAATGATTGATAACTTGGAGTTACATGCAACAAAACCATCCCTACAATGTAAGGATTCCTTTTGGTTAACGTATTCAAAAGAAGACATGGTTAAGGAAGTCCTGAGTGAGAGACATACAAATGGTTATGGAAGGAAAAGGGGAAGAAGTAGTGGACAAGTTGACTTTTGATCTGGCTTTGAAGTTCCAATGCAGATTGTTAACGGCCAAGTTTCAAGAGTTATGAAAGTATACTATTTGCTTGTTGGTCGCAAACCTAAATTCAAGCAACGTCTAAGGTAACGAGACAAAGGATGTAAATGGCTCATTGGTCAACTTGTGGACCGTGGAAAGTTAAACTCGAGGACGAGTTCTTTTGAAGAAAGGGAGTATGACGCAGGAGCTAATCTGGAAACGAATTTTTGAAGTGTCTATTTAGTTTCTAGTCAAAGTGTCTTTTGGTTTCTAGTCAATGTCCTTTAGTTTTTGGTCTAAGTATTTATTATATGTCTTAACTATCTAGTAAGTTGTGTCTTTGGTTTAATAGTGGTCTGGGCATTTGAAAGGTTTGTGTTGGAAATTGTCAAGTATTTAGTATTAGTCTTGAAGAGTCTTATCTTTGTAATCCCTATATATAGTTGATCTAATGAAATGAGAAGGAAGATAGTTTGAGTTTATGAAAATATTGTGTGAGTGCATCTTGCTCTTGGAGTGAGTGATTCCTCCTACAATATATCAAGCGAGTGGCTTGGTCGCGTCGAGTGACGTCCGCGATTAGTAGGGTCGAGTGGTATCTGCTACCCCCGGTCGAGTGGCATCTTGGGACTATCCTAAACATCGCAGGTCTTGGCCTGCGTCATTATTGATGCGGCTACCTTATGTTCTCTCACATCATTTGTAAAGTTTCTGGAATTGCGCATATATTGTTTTATTTACTGAATGGCTATAGCATTGTGTCTGTTAGATATAGTCGGATCAGGAATTTGAGCATATTCAAGCTGACTATGGTGAAGTGAATGCTATTGACTGAACATTTACTAGACAACTTCATATGGATATTTAGCACTTTTGAGTTTGTCATTGTCTGCAGGTGCATGACCTGCTGAAATTGTATAATGGCATCAACATCCCTCCAGAACGATTGTTGTTTAAAATTCCTTCAACTTGGCAAGTGAGTGTCTGAGCTTGATGGATACTAGAATCTTTTTTCTTTTGCAGATTTTAATGTTTCGCTTTCTGCTCAGGGAATAGAAGCATCAAGTTTATTGGAAGCTGAAGGCATACAGACACACTTGACTTTTGTTTACAGGTAAATATTTATCGGTTACTTTTCCTTGAGAAATAACTCAGTTCATTTGGATCTGATCTTAGTTAAAAAAAAAATCGTTTAATTAGGTAAGCAATCAGTATTTTTCCACCAGGTTTTCAACGTCTCCTTTCTAGATTGCCTTTGTATATCAGTATATCTAGAGCCAGTTTCAATCATCTTGAAACGTCTCATTAGAATGAATTTGCATGTCATGACCCATTGCTAATTTTGCCATTTGGTATGCTTCAGCTTTTGCCAAGCTGCAGCTGCAGCTCAAGCTGGTGCCTCTGTAATACAGATTTTTGTTGGCCGCGTTAGGGTAATACCCATTCCCATCTGCCAGAAATTACATTCCTTGGAAAATAATCAATCTCGTGACATCGGTTGACTATATTTTTCAGGATTGGGCACGGCACCATTCTGGTGATCCTGAGATAGAAGCTGCTCTTAAAAGAGGGGAAGATCCCGGGGTGGCTTTGGTTAGTTAAAGACCTTCTCCTGTTTTGACTTCGTTGTTCCTTAATTATGGTTAGTAAAGCGTATTGCTTGCCTAATTTCCTGTAGAGTGGACCTACAGTTACTGCTATGTTCCTGCATCTGCAAGTCTTTCACTGTTCGTTGAAATATTTATGGGTTCAATATGGGTGCAACTACTATCATTATTACTGAAGACATCCTAATGATATTACTGAATTCCAAAACGTTGGACAAATATTTAGGTGGCTTGTACCATGGAATTTCACCAACCAACCAACCACCTATCCACACACATGGGAAAATGAGTAATAAGTATATAAAACTTCCATGTATTCAGAAAATTGCTTGACAGAATCTTACGAGATTAAATACCTCCTTTTTACTGTAAGTTATATACATTGTTATTCCCTTTTGAGTTTTTATTCTGTTACATCTCTTCGACCCTACCACATTCTTTCGTCAGATGATGTTACTAAAAGATCCTGCTGCAACTTTTAACCTGTCATCTCCCCCAAAATATTAAACAACACGAGTAAACATAAAATAAATTACAGATAAACAAAAAGAGAGGTGCTGCAGCCCTGAAATATTGGCAAGTTTTTACTGAAATCATAGTTAGTTTCTCATCTACTACGCCTCGTAGGGGCTAATTAAACAACAAAATCAACAGCGATAATGATATCATAGTGATAACTGACAAGGATAAGCATAACTGATTAGGATTAACAAATTTGACTCTAGATGCCATTTGTTTGGCGCAATCATCAAATCTTGTGCTGCCCAGCAAAGCGACCTGAGTTCCGGTTTTGGAGCAGCCATTTTTAGACAAAACTATTGAAGGGTTACCAATATGGGAAGGATCAAGACATGCCAATGGCCTATAGCTATTGTGGTTGCCGTTTGTCCTTGTTCCTCCTGTTAAAGATGAGGCTCATGTGTCTTCACTGTGAGCATTTGTTTCTCCGTCCAATTGGTGCTTAACTCGAATATTTGCAGTATTCTGTCATATTGTGACACTCAAGGGACTAGAGGTAACCGCATCAATTTTGCTATGATCTAAGCTGTATAGTCCTTCACTGCAGGTGACAAAAGCTTATAATTACATTCACAAACACGGGTATAAATCGAAGTTGATGGCAGCAGCTGTGCGGAACAAGCAGGATATTTTCAATCTTCTAGGGTAACAATGACTGACCTTCTGTCGTTACTTAGGATTTACAGGTTTGACGCAAGTGCTCAAGCTCAGTTGTCCTCTTCTTCAGGGTTGACTATATCATCACCCCATTGAAGTTATTGCAGTCTCTCAAGGAATCTGTCACTCCTCCTGATGAGAAATACTCATTTCTAAAGAGGTTGTCCCCACAATCCGCTGCTACCTATAGCTTCAGTGATGAAGAGGTTTGCATTCTCATCTCCTTTTAGACCTTGGTTGACTTGATTAGTGGGGAAGTTAATTCCCAAAGAAGTAACAAGTTATTCTTCTCTTTGAAACAAACTTTATATGACGTTATAAGCTAGTTGAAAATTGGAAGGTTGAGTGGGACATAAGGTCTCGTTTGCTTTAGTAGAATATAAGCTGATAGAAATAAATGGGGTATCAATCTGAGTTACATCAAGTGTTGGGTTGATACTAAAGTTTACTGGTTAATCTTCTCCCAGCTTGTAAAGTGGGACCAATACAGCTTTGCATCAGCTATGGGCCCGGCCGCCGTGCAACTTCTGGCTGCTGGACTGGACGGCTATGTTATTCAAGCTAAGCGGGTTGAGGAGTTGTTTGGAAAAATGTGGCCACCCCCGAATGTCTAAAGTTCTCATAAACAGCTAAGTGGATGTTGCCTTTCTGCAAATAAAGTGACGGATAAATCTCGAAGTGCAGTTCTTCACGTTCCTTTACTTCCCCCCGCCCCCCTTCCTTCCCGCTTCTTCAAATGCAGTTGGTATCGCTGTGTTTTCTTCTCCCGAGTACAGTTTATGTTGTTAATTGTATCTTTGGCATTTTGTTTTTTACTTGCAATCGATGATAAATTTCTTTTGCCTTTGCAAATAACAATTCTCTCTCTCTTTCTTTCTCTTTTTTTGCGGTAAGTTGATTCTTATATAAAGAAAAAGAACTCCAGGAACAAAGGCTGAGACCCGACATGATGAAGTAAATGGACCGGCACGACACGATTAAGAAATGGCATAACACGGCAGGACATGGCACAAAACATGGTTGGCATGGAGGTAAATGGGCCGGGCCAGCATGGCATGGGTCGTTTGACACCTCTTGCCAAGGGTATATGACCTTGGGAGCCAAACCATACTGACCCAGACCAGAAAAAGCTCTGCACTAGATTACAAACAGGAACCTATCTACACAGCAAAAAAGCTAACCACACGCACTAAACAAGAATACCAGAACCTGCCTAACTGCCACCATAAAAAAATCTGCTATGCTTTTATCCCAAAAAAAAAAAAACAGCTATGCATAGTCCAGTCGTCTCTAATACTTAAGTGTTTTCTGCACTTATTGGGATACGTCTCCACTCTGCAAGCTGCCTTTCAGTCTCTCATTTCTCTAAGAATTTTACTATCTAACACCACCCCACCATTCAAAAAAAAAAAAAAAAAACTCTTTTCTCCCCTCCAGTATCAATTATGGTCATACCTCTGTCTAGGTTTCGGGAGCACTGCCCGTGCAACCCAACCTGAATCAAACTTCGCAAACCCAACAAGAACTACAAACACTATTGTTACATTAGGTAAATAAATTTTCATTGGTGTATGTATGTTAATCATTTATCATCCGAGTATTTTTCTTTTTAATTGGGTACTGTTAAACCGAAACCATAAAGGATACATATCAAGAATGCAAAATACGTCGAGTTCTACCACATACCAAATGCGATTCATAATAGTTCAATTAAGAAAATAATCAAAAGGAGAAGAAGTGCTTCTTTTATAAAGGTTTCTTGAACAGGGGTAAATCATGATTCTGTTGGCAAAAGTTTAAACTAAATACTATAAAATGTACGTAGTCTTCACACTCACGAATCCTAATCGCAGACGGTAAAAGAACTTTGATGATAAGATGGAGCATAATTAATAAAATTCACTTTCGATTTTCTTTTGTATAATCCGATCCCACCAATTGCAACCTTAGTTGGCGTATCTCACCTTTATAATTACATGGGCACGGCTTGTTCAAATCTGTCATAGATGGAGACAACAATTGTTTTTAATTACCACCTCCATTAACCACTATCACATACTGTTTCAGTAGAATTATAATTTTGATTGAATTTCGATTTTAAAATGACTAAGATTCGTTAGCATTGTCCTTATATATGTTTAAAAAATCCAAAAAAAGAGAGAAAAGAATAGCATCAATCAGAATACATTAGTGTTTAATTAGTTGCTATAGTATATGCTATATATTATTGACTGGATTTTTTGGTTAGTCATTTTGAGGCCCTGTTCTGGTAAGGGAAATAAATTCATATGTTTTGAATTAAAAGTGACGTATTGTGAGAGAATAACTTGTCTCATAAAATGGAAAATAAATACTTAAAAAATAAGAACCTTAGCGGAATAGACCCTGAGTTGTCATGTCTATGCATCATTAATTCCATGTTGTGAAATGATCAACATGCCTTTAAACGCACACTTGCATGATGGAGGGTCCAACAATTAGGGTACAGTTATAAGTGAACTCCACTGTCTTTAAAGAATCACTATTGTTATTTTGTCAATTAATTTTCTTCATTACTCCTATTAGTTTGCTCAGTTGTTCACAGGCATGAAGAGACACTCACCTTGTTTGGTTCAACTCTCATCTCATCTTTTTTTTTTCCACACTTTTCTCAATACCTTTTTCTTTCTATCTCTCTCCAATCATTACCATTCATTATATCAAAAATAACTTTCAAAAATTTGAACCAAACAAGATGACTGCAATTTTCTGGAATATTAATCTTGAAGGTGAGCTTCGGTTTTTCCATCTCTTCTAGTCGAAAAATTATTCAATGTCTACGTTGTCGTGGGACCCAAGGCAAAGTGTATAGATTCCATCACAATGTGTTGTGGAGAGGGGGCCTGAGGAACCACATGGTGGTGTCCCAGGGACACTGAACAATTGCATGTTTTGAATTCTTAACCTTTTCTGCTCAAGATTTCTAGGGCTGATTTGGGTTGGGAATAGTCAAGAAGTTTATGAAGAGAGAAAACAAAACTTGAATTGCGGAGGAAAGTGTCTTACCTTTACTTTTCTCTTCACAATTTTCTAAATTCAAGATTCAAACACAACCTGAGAATTTATTGAAAAGGAAAGAGATCCTTTCCCATCCACAAATGGAAAGAGAACTTGACTCGACGATCCAATTTGCTTGTTTAAGCGTCCTTTCTAGATCTATATTTATGATCTAAATAGTTTACTTTTTAAAACTCAACAAGAGAACTGTAATTCACTCATAGCTCATCCTATAATTGTTGTTTACGGATGAACCTTATCAAATACTACTAAATAGGGGGAAAATGTCAACATCATGTCCATATTTTACGACATATAATACAAATACTCGAAAGATAAGGATTTTGTGGAACTCCGGGAATTTCGATTTGAACAGATTGGTGATAGATGTGTTATTTGTGACATGTCTTTGTCAATCTTTGGATATTCCCTTCTTCAGGCTGTATCTTGTTTTATCTTAACATGTCTGTGAAGATTATTATTATTATTTTTTTTTTTGCCATTTGTTAATCCTAATCTACTCTATCCTAGGGGAACTTGGGGAGAGGGATGAGTACTTATTGGAATCGAACTTTGCTCATGTGCATGAGAATATAAGAGAGATATCAACTGTACTCTACTCCACGTACGTGAAGATTAATTTTTTTTTTGATAATGTGAAGATTAATTCAACAAGCAAATAATTTCTCATACGCATTTTACTTTTTTTTTTTTTTTTTTTTGGATCCGCAAAAACGTCCAAAGGGCAACTTTTATTATGTTCATATATGGTGGCATATGGCCAGAGCTTTTAACATACTTGTTGTCAAACTACTTATTAATGCACGATCCTCAATTTTCCTTTACAAACTTGGGACTTACGTAACGGGCTATGTTCCTCCTGTTTTGTGAATGAACCCACTACGGGAACCAATCAAAAGTGCACGTACGGTGCACAGACAACGCGGGACCCACTATGAATCTCGCACAGATAATTCGAGCAGTTCAATAATTTTAAAATTAATTTTTTGAGAGGCTCCGTGAAAAACTAACTCAATCTAACATATTTAGGTGTTTGATCCAATTCTAATTTTTCATTCAAATTACAATCCTTATCGTGCGGGACCCGGGGTGGACCTGCGTGGCGTCTGTGCACTTTTGGTTGGTTCCTACAGCATTTTCGTTTGTGAATTGAATTTCCTCTCTCTGTTCTCAAGAGGTGTTTAATCTCTTCTTTATGTAAAATTGGAAATAAAAGAAAGAACAATTGGAAGAAAAAGAAAGATATAAAAACTATAATAATTTTTTTGGGTTAATGCTAGGGTATTCCCCTCTTAGGTGTTCCCTTTTTTTTTTTTCCCGGTAAGTGCGAGATATGCCATCTTGTTATTTCCAGAATAAGGTTGTTTTTACAACTTCATAATACTTTTTGAATAGTTTTTTTTCCCGGTAAGTGCGAGAACGTGAACAATATTTATTTTTAGTTGATAAGGGGTGTTTGGACCAACTTACGTGCACCCTGACTAATGTCCTCCTCTGATTCGGTCAAAGACAAGTCATCCACGCCGAAACTAGATAATTTACAAAAAATTACTTTTTTGCGATCTTACCCCAAGAATTGAACTATTGTCAAGAGTAATCTGCACGTTGACTGCCCTTTTGCTTGCTCCATCTGGAATCGTATCATTCCTCCTCCTTCCAGCTCCCTATTCTTTTCTCAGCCATTACCTCAGTGGCTCCTTTCAAATTGCCGTGCTCGTTGGGTTCATTCTTCGGGCAATCATTTTTCCTTTGACTTGTTGGTGCATTTGGAACAACCGGAACAGGTTTCTTTTTCGGTCTTTTAACGCCTAATGTTCCACCGGAACACGAATTTTTTTACCCGCCTTGATGTTTTGGTCCGGTCTTCGGAATTGTTCTTTACGGCGCATATTGCTAAGCGGGACACCCGGAGCTACCGCTGTCTTGGTCAATTGGGAACCCCCTTTACATGGTGCGTTAATGATTGATACGGATGATTCAGTGGATGCACATGGTAATGCAGCTCGTGGGAGTCTTAATTGAGATCACAATGGGGCTTTTATTCTGGGTCTCCAAAGGAAGATTGGGATTTGTTCAGTTCTGGCGGCGGAGATTTGGGGCTTAAGGGATGGCCTTAAGTTATCCTAAGATTGCAATTACTATTCCAATACTGATGCTATTGCACTGACCGATGTGCTTCAAAACTAGACTCAAGCAAATGCTTATCATTTGAGGAATCTAATTACTCATTGCAGGTTTCTGTTGGAAGAATTTGCGGCGGAGAACCTCGAGTATGACTATCGGGAGGCCAACCGATATTCTGATTTGCTAGCAAGAAATGCGTTGTCCCATGAGTTAGGCTAATGTTGTTCCATCCTTATTGTTATTTCAATTGTATCAAGATTCTCTATGGGTGAAATACCCCAAATTTATTTTTAATTCATAATCGTAGTTGCAAAAAAAGAAAAGAAAGGGGGAGCCATTGCAGAGTGTAAAGAAACAGGTGACAAATGGACCTGCCAAATTGCTGCCAGGGTGTGCTGATCAGTAGATCATATGAGGATCACGTGACAAGATTTGCTTTCGGTTCCGGTCTTTCCACTACTTTGACCTTGGTTGCTCTTATCATAAGATCCTTTTTTAAGAGGACAATTTATTAATGATAACGAGTTTTAGGATGTCGTATTAAATAAGCAGTTGGTAAGAGTGGTTCGTAGTTTATGAAATTATGATGGCAAATATCTTGGGGAGCAGATCCTGTAAGTCTGGTTCAGTTTTGGGCAATTTGTGGGTCCAAAAATGATCGGAGCCGTTCATTTTTTAGAGCTCGTCGAAAACATTAACTACGTCGAAAATCATGTCGATCCGATACCATTTGATATGATTTGAAAATGTAATAAGTTTGTAAAAAAACAAGTGTGTAACATTGGATGAAAATCCATGTAACACAATTATACAAAGTTTAATGCAGTTCAAAATCATATCAAATGGTCTCGGATCATTGTGATTTTCGACGTGGTTAATATTCTCGGCAAGCTCTAAAAATTGAATGGTTTCAATTATTGTTATGAGCTCAAGAAGGGCTCACAAATGGTCTAAAATTAGACCGAACTAGATCATAAGGGACTGGACGGGATCTGCTCCTCAGATCTTGCCTCCCAATGTTATTCTCCGTGTTCATGCACTATCAACCGCACGATGTTAAAGTTTTGAAAATACCCGCACTTCAATTCTCAAGACATGACCTCGCAACTGAAAATTTATTGAAACACAAATTGAACATATAGTGGAGCGGCAGGTGACAAGTCCTGATTTTTTTACATGAGAGTTTAGGACTCCGTCGTGGCTTCTGTCTCCTCAAATTGTCTGATAGGACATTTTTGTTATCGTCAATAAAATCGAGTTCTATCTTTTGACAAAAAAAAAAAGAAATGCACAAATATGCCAAAATATTTACTTCGATCTTCACTTTATCAGCGGATAATTAGGTTCATCCAAGCCTATCAAAAAATAAAATAAAATTAGGTTCATCCAAATAATGCAGGAGTACTACCATAGCATACTAGCACATGCCGTACACCTCTAAACTAGGAATTCTAATCTCTACTCCATTACTCCATCAAAATAGGGTCTATCATTGATTCAATCAAGCATTTTAGATGCCCGAATCATTTGAGTTTTTTACTTCAAAAATAAGCAATTTGTTTAAGTGAGGTTGGGCTTGTATGGGTCTCGTATTGAGATTAGAGGAGAGGTGTAAGAGATGCTAATGTTCCACTAACTAAAATAAATATTTATTTGAATTAAGGGTGATGTATTGTGAGAGAATGGTCTGTCTCATAAAATGAAAAATAAGTATTTAAAAAATAAGAACCTTAACGGAACAAGACAAAATTGTAGAGTAGAACAAGGGCAAAGGAATTAAGGAGCCGCAGGCCCGAGCCCAATAAAGAATTTGCCCGCAACAAAAAAGAAAAGAAAAGAATAATACAGTACAATTTTTGGTTTTGCCATGTTCTTGGAAAAAATGCATAAAAGTTTAACCATGACGAAAATATATAGGTCAATGTTACCCTTGACATGTATACTAACGTTTGTAGGGTTTTGTTTGCACACATGGTGACTGAATTCCATTATGATACCATTTGTCGTTGATACTTGAGATTTAATTTTTCAGTTTGTCAAAAATTAAAAATTGTCAGAGAACACAAGTTAAGTGCTATTGGATATCGCATTATAAATAAAATAAAATAAAACTTTTCTTAGTGGTACCTCTAGAGTTCAAAGCGTGACTTCGCCATAGGACCGTCCTCTCTATAAATTTAATAATTACTCAGTAGCGTAGTGCCCCAACAACCTTATTCACAAAGATGTCTGTTGGGGAACCACGGGACGGTGTCCCAATTTTTTCCTGTAAACTACAATTACAATTTCTAGCTAAAAAAATTACAATTTCTAGCTAAAAGGATATACTGACATCTCTAGATTAGGAGTAAAACCGTTGAACATTTTTCGAGCAATAGCTTCGGGATTGTGTTGACCTAATCGTCTTGAACAATTTTCCTAGTGTTTATTCTTTCTTTTATAATTGAACCCATCTATGGCCACCGACGGTGGTTGCACCAATCGGGAACTGATCGCCATGCGGGACCCACTCTGGATCCCGAACAGATGATCCGAACTGTTCAATAATTTTTAAAAAAAAAATCAAGGGGGGCGTGTGAAAAATCAGCTCAATCCAATATGTATAGATGCTTGATCCAATCTTTCTATTTTTCATTCAGATTACCGAATCTTGAAATATGGATTAAAAAAATGGAAAATTGGATCGAGCATCTATACATATCGATTTAGCTAACTTTTTTTACTGGTCCACTTGATTTTTTTAAAAAAAAATTATTGAACTACTTGGATCATCAGTATGGAATCCGGAGTGGGCCCTGTACGCAATCGGTTCCCGATCGGTGTAGCGTGCTGTTGGTTCCCGATCGGTGCAGCCAGCGTCGGTGGTTTTTGCATTCCTGTTTAAAACAAATAAGGTGGCTCAACAGCTCAACTGGAGACTTTCTATTTCTCTCTCCTTCTCTCTCAACCCTAGCCATTACAACTTCTTGATCTTCTCCCTTCCCTTCCCCTTCCCCCGTGGGCTTCATACCCGTCTACAGCGGCAGGAGGGGAAGACCATGGTACTACTGCCTCCCTTTCTTTGTTTTTTCCTTCCGTCTCTCTAGGTTTTCGACTTGTCATCTGATCTGTAAGAGTTTTGTTTTTCGTTCAACGAGAGTTATTAGTTTCATCTTTAGACGAATTTTGTCTATAGTCTCAATCAAGATTACTTCACAATGACATCTGTGCTTCAGCGTTCTATCCCTACACGATGTCTTTGGCGAGGCAACCCATGGCGACTTAGCAAATTTGTAGTTCTTGGAATTTCATTGGTGCGTTCATACTTAGATGGTGTGCATCTAATCGTCCGCGTATTTGGTGTTTTTTGTCCTTTAACTTTGCACTTTTTCTCGTTTGAGACTCCTAATTAAATGTTAGACAGTTTAAAAGTGTCGTTATTACGTCAAGTTATGTCTGGATTAGGATAAAAGATATCAATTGCCTTGTGATTTATTTGTTTTATATTTGTTAAACGATCAATTTGGCTTTGTCCAAGTTCTTTGTAATGATTTCCGTTTTGTAAGTGCCGCTGGACGTTTATCAATACAATCTTTTCACTTTTAACAAAAAAAAAAAAAAACCGTCCATTTAATACAACTTTTTTTTTAAATTCATCTTAAGGAGAACTAAAAAAAGAAAAGAAATTATAGACCGAACTTTGACAGAATTGAGAAAAGACAAAAATAAAGCACAAAATTATATCTGTTTTGAATTATTTTCCTTTGATAACAGTTTCAAAATCTTTTAGTACGGAGTACTGTATCACAGTATTTTTTAATTTATCATAGTGGACCAATAATACTAAATCCAATCACACCTCAAGTGCACATGGGTTTGATGTTTGAACACAACTAAAGTTAGATTAAATTTCATTTTTATAGTAGTCTCGGATTCCGGAGTAAACCGAATATGGTACGGAATCAACGGTAATCAAGCACAAACATCCTCCTCAAATCAGGGCCAATGATCATCCCATATTAATGGGACAAATAATTAACTACAGCAAAGTGGGGCTCGGATGCCATAATCCGAAGTTTCCGAACCCTAATTCAAAGGATACCCTACTAAATCCGGAGCAATAATCCCATTCATGATCATTGTCAGCTGGAGGAACTATTTTTTTTTATAGTCAGATGTTTGGATTAGCTTACGCGTATTTTGAGTGTTTTTGTAAGAATTCATTTAAGTCCCTCATTGGCTATGTTCATGGAAATGGATGTGGTATATAACGAATCGTAAGCAACTACTGCATAACCTAAGATTAACCTTTTGAGTCACGTAATTAGATTAAGAGGTCAATTAGGGCGGGTTGTTACAGTTTTTATATATGAAATAAAGAAATTGCAAGGAAAAATATTTGAAATACTGCTCATTTGCAATTCAACTTGAAAGCTTGAGAGTACTAAAAAATAAATAGAATTTATAAAATGTTACACAAGAACATATCTCCTTTCGAATGTAAATATCTTAGTATTGGATATGGAAGAAGAAGAAAAAAAAGGCAAAAATGTGCTTTCCAATTTTTGAAACTTTTTACCAACTGATGATGCTAGGAGATCATGGATGCATAGAGTAAAAATTTGATCGGGAACTATGGAATTGAGATTTAGAGTATTTTTTTAGGTGCTTTTTTGGGTGTCCCTTGAACCGTCCCGTGTATGTGTGTGTGTATATATATATATGTATATATATCTTAACAATAATGTTGAAAGCTTGTGTTAATAAATAACAGTCTAGAATTAATAACACCAACCAGCAAAAGAAGAATATTTTGAGAAAAAAAAATTACAACAAAATACAGATCTAAGGTAGAGGTGTGTTATGATCCATGCCTTATGCTAATCCCTACATGTATACCACTTCATACATAAATATTAGCGGCTAACCTTAGAAGTTCATTAAAATGGCGCCCCCAACTAGTATTTGTTTGACCCAGGGCTCTAGTTCAATTGGTCGTTAGGTTCGAGTTGATAGAGCAATATCGGCATATTGTAGTAATCTAAGTTACTAGACATACCAACATCCTTCCGTGTGGAAAAAAAAAACTAGTATTTTTGTCTAAATAGCTTTATAAATCCTTTTTAAGTAGAAGCAAATTGTCCTTTTCCAAGCACTTCTCTGACTAGTTTTTGTGACACAATGTTCTCGCTCTCTCTCTCTCTCTGCATATAAAACCAGCATTTTGGACAGTTTTCTCCCCTTCATCTCATTCTGAATTACAACCAATTTAAACTGCCAGAAAGAGTAGATTTCTCGTCCTATTTTATCGCATCATGTTTTGCCAGTTTTGGCATTCCCACCTCAACGGCCCAGTCGCATGTGTTATGTTGAGCCTATCAAGAAATATGACCTATGCCATGAATGATACGATACGGCACCATCTGATGATACTGAATTTTGATTCACAATACTCAATTTGAAGGCAGCGGGTCAATGAAAATTTATTAAGGAGGTCCCACTAGCTAAGGGAAGGAAAAAGTTTTGTAGCCTTATGATCCTTGTATGCCGTATATTGGACTGATGATGTTTATGTTCATTTTTATTTAATGCATGAATTTTCATTTGCCAAAAAAAAAAAAAAGGGAAGGAAAAGGCTTGGAAAAGAGTTTGATGTCAATTAACTTCACCTCGGAAGGCAGAAGTTTGGTCAGTCGTTAATTGCTAGATTCTGAAATTAGTTAAGATATGTGTAAGATGACTCGAACATCCGAATATAAAAAAAAGAAAAGAAAATGTTAGCTTCACCCTCCCTACGATAAAATTTTGGTTACGTCCTAATGTTTCCTGGAGACTATTCCAAATTTCCAATGTCGGTTGAAATTGGGGATATCCTATTATTAGAAAACCCAAAACCGATTTTCCAATCACATTTGGTTTCGTGTCCCAGCAATTATGCACATGCACCAAACTAAATTTAATATATTTTAAAAATGTAATTTTCACACTCCCTTCTTGGATGAAAACAGTCCATTTTTTGTTTTTCAATTAATTTTTTGACTCTAATTTTCACTAAAAAAGAAAGAAAGAATATATACTTAAAAAGCGAAGTGTGAAAAGATTACCCAATTTCTGTATTAGGCAATGTGAGTGTGAACTGGCTACTGGCTGGCACCCGCTTTTCCTCTCTCTCACTCAAACTCTCTCTCTAGATTTTTGTTTCCAATTTTTGGAAAAATTTCCCTTTTTCCTTCAGCTTTCTTTTCTCCATGGCATGCTCACACACAGGATGATACCAAAGTGGGCCAGACGCCGACAAAAGCTTCACTGTCGCTTCCTTCAGCCAACCGTTGTGATCACACTCGGACCTTTTTTTACTATGCCCAAGAAAACTGCACACCAAAAAGTCTCTCTCCCTCTCTCTCTCTCATCAGACTCAAGCCACTCTCACTCCTCTTCCTCTCTAGTCTCTAGTCCCTTCCTCTGCTATTTTTCTCTCCTCTGCTGTGTCTCTCATAATGTAAAATACCCCAGAAAGAAAGCTACACTAAAAATAGACTCGTCTTCTTCAAATTCAACCCCTGAAAACACTGATTAAATGGCTAGCTACATTCTATCCTGGTTCTTTATCTACATTTGTTTCTTCACGAGCCTCTGTTTGGCTGATGACCCATTTGTCAACTACGATTTCGTGGTCTCTTACATTACTGCCTCTCCTTTGGGTGTTCCCCAACAGGTACGTTTACAGATCTCGTTTTTGCTCTATCTATTATAGTTCCTCTCTGTTGATATTTCCATCTGGGGTTCTATGATATTCATCTGAACAGATAATGGGTTAGCTCTAGTTTTTCGATATTTTGAAGCTTTAGCTTCAGATCTGTAAAATGTGCTTAAAATATCATGTGGGTTTTGGTTTATAGTTGCTGTTGTTGGGTTTTTGGAGCTTCATTAGTATTGGGCTTCTCACTACGGTAATGTGATGTAAACCCTAATATATATATATCTATATCTATATGTGTGTGTGTACTCTTCTTCTTGGGCGGAGAGACAATCTTTTCCAACCACGTGTAACCGTGGTTATTTCTCGTGCTTATTTAGTGTGTGTGTGTGGTTCTTTACTAAACAATAAAAATGGAGGGTTTATCTAGTAATGAAGAGCTAGTAGGGGTTTAGTTGTTTTTCTGAGCTACATTGCTTTTAAATGCAGGTTATTGCTATTAATGGCAAATTTCCAGGGCCTATCGTTAACGTGACTACTAACAACAATGTAGTTGTCAATGTCAAGAACAAACTAGATGAGGACCTTCTCCTGACTTGGTAGGATTGCAGTAATTTTATAATGATTTTATTGGGTTTTTTTGTTTTTCATTTATTTATTGACCTTGTGGGGTGCACAATTAATGGTTTGTTGTAGGAATGGTATTCAACAGAGGCGAGTTTCTTGGCAAGATGGGGTTCTCGGCACTACTTGCCCGATTCCTCCCAAGTGGAATTGGACTTACCAATTCCAAGTTAAGGACCAGATTGGGAGTTTCTTTTACTTCCCATCGCTTAACTTTCAAAGGGCCTCGGGTGGTTTTGGTGGATTTATAATAAATAATAGAGATATTATTCCAATTCCTTTTGCGACTCCAGATGGGGATATAACAATTTTGATTGGTGATTGGTACACTCGGAACCACACAGTAAGTGTTTGGTAAATTGTCAAAATTGACATTTTTTGGTCATACTGAAGCTGCATGTAAGGATCTTTTTTCGGGTGCAGGCTTTGAGGACAACCCTTAGTGCAGGCAAGGATCTTGGGATGCCGAACGGTGTCCTTATCAATGGGAAAGGCCCTTACCAATACAACTCTACACTCGTGCCTGATGGCATTGACTATGAAACAATTGATGTTCATCCAGGTTAGTATATTTTAAAGTGTTCGTTTGTGAATAGTATACCAGAAATTTTAATGTTTTTTACCAAATGAATTAGTGTTTAATATGTCCCGGAACTTTGTCAACTAGAAGTTGAAATAGATTGGTTTTGGTCTCAGGCTCTGAATGAACTATAACCACCCTTGCAATGACATATTTATGCAGTGAACCTACCTTTGATAGTTGGATGCAACATATAGAAATAAATATTTTGACCTTCCATTATAGGCTGGGATGTGCATGCTTGTCTGTTTCTGTATGTTTTCAAGTAGACCACCATCTTGATGGAATTAAGTTTGCTATACTCGAGGTGTTTCTGAGACTGAAACATGCTTTATTTGAGATAGTGCATGCCCGTGCCTGAAGGCACGGCTCGCTAGTTTTGTCTCTCGAGCCTCTTGAAGGCCAATGCCTCATTCGCAAAATTCCAACTACAAAAAAACAATAGCTCAAGTGTATCCACCAGTTAATTTGAATCAGCAAAAAACAAACTAACGGTTGTAGTGTTCGTGCTTGTGGGGTACTTATAGCTAGCCATTTTGAATTCACAATATGTTGATCACACTACCGACTACTGATTGCAATTGGCAAAAAACCACTGTTATCACAAAAAACACTCTATGGGCAAAAAAATAAATCAAGCTTCAAAATGTAAAAATACATAGGCAATATCAACATCTAGAAATATAATCTCACTTATAAAAATTTTAATTTTCTAAGTTTCAAGCTCCAACTAACTCGGTATCTGACTCACTGGTTAACCAAAGCAACATATAAAAAAATGGATGGTGCTTCAGTTCTCATCTAGTAATAATGTAAAAAAATATAATAAAAATTGAATATAATAGTCTAATTAGAAGTGTTTGCGTTGTGGATATTGTGGATTCAAAAATTTAGGGTTCAAAAAGTAGACTTTGTTAAACACAAAGAAAAGAGGGAAACTTACTTCATCTATGGATGTGCATGCTTGTCTGTTTCTGTATGTTTTCAAGTAGACCACTATCTTGATGGAATTAAGTTTGCTATACTCGAGGTGTTTCTGAGACTGAAACATGCTTTATTTGAGATATCATGTTCTTTCGTATGAGCTTCAGTGATTGATTCTACTTTACTGATGGGATTGGAATCTCGTGAACAAGTAGATGTACACAAGTATATGTAGAAAGAGCAAGCGGCCATATGATCCATAGGCATCGGTTTTCCTTTCCTCTTCTATTTTTTTATTTCCATTCTCTGAAAATTGAAAACAAGCAAACTTTTGGGGTAATCATTCACCTTTACAGTTAAGGGGGAGCAAATCTGTGGTGTGCTCAAAACTTCTAAACATTTATGGAAGAAACATGTTCATTGTTTTTTTGGTGTGTTCCTTTTATACTTGCTCAAAACTTCTTGACAAGAAGCATAAAAAGAGGATTTATGAAAATCCCTAGGTGCTAGGAAATACATATACAGCCATGATGTACTATGTTTTATCAGAAAACTTGCTTGGGCTGCAATGGTGTACTATTACTATACGTATGGCTGAAAAGAATAGTAGAGTGACTAGAGTCTTTCAGGGTATCCAAATTACCCTCTTCTCTGTCATTCGGAAGATGATGTTGCGGTTATGGGCTCTAAATTCTCCTCTGTTGCCTTTGCCATTCTTGGCAAATCCCTCTTGAAGTTGCCATCTCCTGTTCTTTACTTGTTTGCAGTTCGTAGCTTCTTTTATTTGGATGCTATGATCTTTTTGGTCTTCAGTTGTTTTTCTTTCATCCATTTTTCCTTCCTCCTTTTGGTTCCTAATAGATTATGATGTGACATTGGCCAGGGAAAACATATCGCCTTCGTGTACACAATGTGGGGGTGTCAACTAGTTTAAACTTCAGAATTCAGAACCATAACCTGCTTTTAGCGGAGACAGAGGGATCATATACAGTGCAGCAGAATTACACTAACCTAGATATTCATGTTGGACAATCATATTCTTTCTTGGTAACCATGGACCAGAATGCAAGTAGCGATTACTACGTCGTAGCAAGTCCCAGGTTTGTGAATGAATCAATCTGGCAAAGAGTTACTGGTGTGGCCATCTTGCACTACTCAAATTCCAAGGGGAAGGCATCAGGCCCCCTTCCAGACCCACCAAATGACCAATATGACAAAACCTTCTCAATGAACCAGGCCAGATCCATCAGGTTTGTTGGCAAATTTTTTGATGCATTGGCCAATTAGTTAAGTGAATGAGTATATATTTTTCCTTCTATTTCTATATATTCTTCGAGATAATGATGTTTCTTCATTTCAAGCATAATGAGAACTTAAAGATCTGACACTTGCCTCTGTAAATTATGACTTGGCCAAAGATTCTGAATCAACCATTTAATCAAGGTGTTGATTTGAGGGTCAGAGGGATTGCCGCTGAAAATGTGGAATAGTATATTTAACACGGGAAGTATTCACTGGGGAAAAAATTTAGTAAAGGAAACAAGAAGGTATGACATGGAGCAAATGTTGCGAAACTAGTGGATGGCCGTAAGATCTGACAGTGTTTTTAGTTTGTACCGATAAAATCTCTCTCTCTCTCTGAGTCGTTTGGTCAATATTGTGCAGGTGGAATGTGTCCGCCAGTGGTGCTCGCCCCAACCCTCAAGGCTCATTTCGATATGGCTCAATCAATGTGACTGAAGTTTATGTGTTGCAAAACAAGCCAGCGGTGACCATCAATGGGAAGAAGCGAACGACGCTCAGTGGGATCTCATTTGTCAATCCTGGTACACCAATCAGGCTTGCCGACCAATTCAAAGTGAAGGGAGCATACAAGCTTGATTTCCCCACTAGGCCAATTACTGGACCACCCAGGATGGAGACATCAGTAATAAACGGCACATATAAAGGATTTATGGAAGTTATACTGCAAAACAATGACACAAAGATGCAAAGCTATCATGTGGCTGGATATGCCTTTTTTGTAGTTGGGTAGGACTTCCTTCGTCCAAACTTCATCATATCTATCTTCCATGTGAATGCTCCATTATTTCTTTGGCAAGTTTGATGGGAGAACCAATATTTTAAATTAATTATTTGCAGGATGGATTTTGGGGAGTGGACGGAGAACAGCAGGGGGACATACAACAAGTGGGACGGTATTGCCCGCAGCACAATACAGGTAAGTATTTTGATGACTTATTCCTCCGTAATGCTGGAGACGGGTTCCAGATTTGCATTCTCTGTTGTGAGATACTCTACTACTATGCTGCCTCAGGATGTTTGTATTTAATAGCTACTTGCTGGCCCTTTGATGTTCTTTGCCTATATGGAAGGATCTATTTTTTTAGCAAACGAAAAAAATTATAGTTTGGTGTCATATGGGAGGATCTGTTTTAGTATAATGATGACAATGCTAGCCGGCCCTACACTCTGATGTGGTCTCAACTCATGATAACTAGGCTCTCCACAATAGACATGGATAAAACTTCCTACTGCTACTTATGTCAGACCCCCAGACACCAGTAAATTGCTATTTGACTGGTTTATGAACATATTGTATCATAAATAATAATAGGATGAGGGAAAAAAAGGTCATATCAAGCACCTGGATTTTGGAAGACTATCCTGCCTTCCCCTCTTGTTACATTTTCTTGAAACTGTTGTTCTGATGTCATGCGAGATGTTAAGTTTGCCAAACCATCTTCATTGTGTAACATTCATGTACATCCTGCTGATGCAACCATTTGAAAAAAAGAGGCGATTATTGGAAACATCCATGTATACTTGTTTATTTACTAGGTATCTGACACGTGCCCTTCCTTAAGTTTTCCTGAACCTTTTTTGCTTCATTTTTTCCCTCCTGCTCTACACAGGTATTTCCAGGGGCGTGGACGGCAATCTTAATCTCGCTGGATAATGTTGGAGTCTGGAATGTGAGAACAGATAACCTCGACTCTTGGTATCTTGGTCAAGAAACCTATGTGAGAGTTGTCAATCCAGAGGTGAATAACAAAACGGAGTTCCCCATGCCAGATAATGCTCTCTTTTGTGGTGCCCTCAGTAAATTGCAAAAGTATGTATCAGACCCATCTGTCTCGATTTTGTCTATGTTCGAATTTCTATCAAGGTTAACTATCCTAACTTTGTATCTTTGATAAATTTTCAGGCCCCAAAAAATCTCTTCTGCTGCATCACTCATGGGAAATACATCACAACTCTTATTCAGTCTAGTGATGATGATATCTACGGTGATTTCTATTTTGCGCTAAACCGGATGCTTCTGTGTTGCTTGCGTGAGCCTGGCTTGCCTAGTGAGTTTTGTGTTTGTGAGTGTGTAGGTGTGTGTAACTCTAGGCTTGTTCATATGAATCTTCGTTGATTTTCACGGACATTTTTTTGTTCCTGATGTACTAAATGCTACCTGGGATCATTGTTTTTTTGCTGGGATTTATGATTCTTTGATAACTTGTATTTCGATGTAGTGATGACAATTCATCAATTTTCTATATAATTTGACCAAAAACCCTGATCCTAGTTTCAACTCTCCAAATTATGATATTGTGTTCATGTATGTCTTGTTGCATTATTGGACTCGTGAAGTGCACGTACCCGTTCTGACCGAGAACAACTTGTGAATCCTCTCGAAAACTTGCATCCATATGCCATGAATCTTCTTTTAGGATTTTGACTGTAATTGATAAGATTATGAAGAAACTTGTATAAGAACATCCACTTCCGTGAGGTCTCCTGTTTGTACTGCAAGTTAATTATTGCCATCAAGCTGTGTTTGAATCTTTGATTTACCAGCGATTTGTGAAGAAAAATGAAATTAATGTAGGGTGAAAAAATAGCTTCAAGTCACATGCTTAATTAGTAGAGCATGGACAGGGATTCCATCTAAAGATCAAGTTACGCGCCAACCTTGTTTGTTCCAAATGCATGTGTCCTATTTCATTGTTAGTACTTATTTTGGTCGGACACGCTGGGACACACTAGGACATGCGCCTAGTTCTTGATTGCTGCTGCTGCTACTACTACTACTACTTGTTTAGTGATTGCTACATTATTTTATCAAAATATCCCTAGTATTTCCGTATTTCGATAGAAATACCTGTTTTTTGTTTCATGCATAGAACTTGGAATTTGCCTTCAATACATTGCTCGATGTTCCATGTGAATCCACACCACAAATGAAAACTGAAACAAGCACGAAGAGAAAGGGAACAATCTTTCCAAGTGATGGTAGTAGTTTGGTATGGTCATTCCTCGAGAATAAGAGCAATTAGGTGCAGTCTTAGCTGGATCCTCATGGGATCTTTATTTTAACTCGTTTTCATCTCTCTCTCTCTCTCTCTCTCTCTCTCTCTCTCTCTCTCTCTCTCTCTCACTTGTGTGTGCGTGCCTCTTATCCTGTACT